>VZTO01026105.1:0-108130 GCA_013400615.1 Syrrhaptes paradoxus
TATACAGGCTGTCTGCCACTGGGGAGTGACAGCAGCTCAAGGCACCGTGGAAGCAATCACTGTACCCGGACCAGTAACACTAGTCTTTAAGGACTCTACATTTACTGTGTTTAAAGGAGTGACAGCTGCTGAACCCTTCCAGAAATGCCCATTCTACCAGGCATGCAACACACCTTTACCAGTAAAACAGGTCGGGTGGACTGCATTTTGGGATATCCACCACTTTTTCCATTTCCTTCCTATGGCCACTTCCCCTCCGCTCTGCCCCTCAGATGTTCAAGCAGAAGCACTCTATCTGCTCAGGTAGGTGACCGGGTGCAACCCAAGTCTCCCTTGCTATCTGTCTTCTGGACCATCTCAGCAGCCCTGTGAGATGCCATAACATGATGTCACTCTGCCAGCAAGCACACAGTTTTGGAGAAGTCAAAGCCGGGTTTTACCCAAAGAGTCTGGAAGCCAGGGCTCACCTCCCATCTTTGAATGAAGCATACCATCAGAAGCAACAGGAATACTGCAACAACAGCACAACCTGCTTGGTTTGCAGTAATGACTTCATTCCACTTCTCCCCGCAATCCTGAGTCAGGCCTTCACCCACTGAACTGATGAACAGTGAGGCCTTCTAAAAATTTTTCATAAAGAGCTAAGTACTCCCTAACAGAGAGAAAGAGTCCTTGCCTCCATTTCTGGAAGAAGTGCAGAGATTGAGCCAGAGTTGTGTATACACAAGTCAGCTGGACCCACAGTATTCCAGAGGCCAAGACACCTTTGTGCTGATGCTGGAGTGAAAGCATCTCTGGAAATTGCAAGCAAAAGCAGAAAAAGAGCAAACAAAGAGCTGTGCTTGGTCACGCTGCAAGGCCAGGCTTGAGGTAAGGTTTCCTGAGCTCCGGTCCATCTCCCTGATGGGTTACCTGGTTGTTAAAGCAAATGCCAAAATCCCCAGCTCCACAGTGCGCTGACTTTTCCAGGGCAGCTTCTGCAAACACAGCAACTCCGAAAAAGCAATCACTAAAGGAGTCTGAAGGCAATCAAAGGCACTTCAATTAGAAATGCAGATGATCTCTCACTGCTGATTCAGGACAGCATGGGCTTAGTATTAACCTGTGCAAACATAAACACAACCAAATTCTTTAATCATCACAAAATCAAACCCCTCCACGCTGTGCTAGCGGGGCAGTCCTGAGCGTCTGTGCTGGCACAAGAGACAGCTCCCAGCTGACACCACACTATTGATCAGCAGGACTTTTATGCTGACTTTAATCATCACATAAAAAAATGAGGGATAAAATCCTGCTTCCAGTTCTTCCCAAGCAGCTATGTTAATGCATACACAACTAGTAGGCAGACATTAACGGGGAAGACTTTTTTTTTTAATTGTAGGTTTTATTTCTGATTTCAAAAGCAGTGTTTGATCCTGATGTCCTCCAGGCTTAGATATTTATAATAGACTCAATGCAACCCAAACAGAGCACATGCTTTTCTTCAAAAATGCCCTGCTGCTAGACTCATCCCCTTTTAAACAAAGCAGACAGGATTTGTTTGGAAAATTTATACACTGTTTCTCACTAACACAAGACAATTTGAAACAAAACATCAGAGTTTTTGCAAGCCATCCACCCAAAAAAAAAAAGTCAAACAAGTGAAACCCCCAAAGCAGCACAATTTTTCACAGTGTTTCTCTGACAAAACACTTTTTAGTGCTCTTTTTCTTAAAAAAACAGACAAAACACCTCATAGTGAGAGGCTGGGGTTGCTTTTTTTTGTTTTGCTTCTTTTTTTTTTGGTAGTGAGAAAAGAAACCCAAAGCTTTCTGGGAAGATCTGATGCTAAAGATAAAAGAAATAATAAGGACTGCTAACATGCAAGGGCCAGGGAGATGTGCCATCTCCATGCTGTGAACTACCCCATTCTCTGCAAAGTAGCCCTGTCCCATTGGAAACAGGTTCTGCTTGCCCCAGGCTTTGGGAATGGAATTCACCTAGGCATGTCACCCTGGGATTTCCATTTCTTGTAGCTAAGAGAGACGAAATTGGGGAAATTAGCTCTGAGAGGAATAAATAAAGGTTTGAGGACATAATTGAAAAACATCTTTCTTGTGGAAGCGGAGCCAGAGAAGTTGTTCTATGCATAAGCACTTCTTGTTTTCTTGGCTTCTCTCTGTCATTTCTGTTCCTCCTTTCCTCCTCCCATACAAGCTAAACCTAACAGCGAGAACTGGACATTGTCCCATGCCTCCCCTCTTTATTAATCCAGAATATCTCAGCCTCGGAAAGCAATTTTTACATCCTACTTTATCCTTCAGTCCACTGAGCAGCTTTGCTGGTTTCTCTGGCAGTTTCTCTGCTCTCAGCTCCATGCTGTAAGCACCCTTCAGAAAGTTCTAACTGACTGTACAGCTCCCCAGAGGATCCTGAGGCAGTGGCCAGGCTCTGTCCTTCACCACAGCCCTTCAGCATGCCTTGGGGTAGATGACAATCAGGACCAGGAGCAGCTGAAAAGCTTGAAGCTTGGTCCCAGCTTGCTCTGGGCTGGGACTAGAAATGGTTCTGGATGCAGGAGGTGCAAAATATAAGAGCATAAATTACTGAAATCCCTGCATCCTGCATGCACCAGATCAAGGCACTCGGGGAAATCAATGCTCCATGGAAAAGGACTGTTCATTTTCCTTGTAACACGACCTGATGTGGTGGGGAACAGACAAACGTTCTTGTGCCAAGAGAAATGCGTGATCTGAAAACTCCTGTGCTCAGCACGGCCACCAGACAATAAGGGAAGAGAGCTTCCCAGGGATGTTGTGCGCCTGCCAAGGAGCAGTCATTGAAATCACCAGCAACAAAGAGAAGAGCTGGAAACTCCAGATGATGCTAAACCAACAGCTTCTCATTTAACCGCAGTTAAGATTTTCCAACACCTTGCAATGTTTTTGGATCAATCCCTCTGACAAAAGTGGGCTGCCAAGATGCAAAGTGCAGAGGCAGCAGGTGCTGCAGGATATGGAGAAAGGAAATGCAAATATTTGGGAGACTAGCCCAGAACAGAGAGGCAAAGGCTGTTTGAGACTTGGAACCTTCAGGCTACAGGAGGCAGCTCATAGAAATGCAGATTAGCAAGGGACTTTCCGCAACTACCTGGGAGGTGGATGGGGAGGTGGGGGTGGCAGGACCTTTTATCTAAACATAGAGGAGGGTTCTTGAGCTGCATAGGAAGTGTCCCTAATGCCTAGCTGCACAGAGAATTGATGTTCTATTGAGATGCTCTAATCACCCTAGCTCAAGGGTCACCCCTTTGCAAGGGTCCAAACAAAAAGGCTGAAAGGTCAAGTACCTCCCAGGTCTCTTCAACTGTAAGGGGCAAAAGACAGCTCTGCTAAAGGCAGTGGAAGAGGGAATCTCTTGAAACTAGATGCTAATTCACTGAAACAGACAATTCACACACATCCAGCATACAGGAAGCCTCCCAGGGACAGTTCTGTTAACCACTGGAAGGAAGGAAACGGATCAAAAGGAAGGTGTTGCTTGGCACAAGTTAGTAAGTGGCTGTTTCGTGTGATGGAGGGTAGCAGGCTGAGGTCCTAATTGGCATGGAGGGAAAGAGGGGGCAGGATGAAGTTCTTGTTCCTCCTCCACTGTTCTGAAATCGGGAAATGCCAAGTGTTGATATCCTCCATAAATATCTATTTAAAAACATTGCTTCCCCCATCCTTCCTACTGGCTACCCTCCTACACTAGCCAATTTCTGAGCACAAACACAGCGGCAGCTCCTGGCTCAGTACTGGCTCATGGCAGTAAAAACCAACCTAGTTCAGAAACTGACCTTCAGCTTTGCTGTTTTTATCTCATCTGCTTTTGTATGCTTCCTCCCCATGGAAGCGAGTACCCTGATAATGCCTTCTGATAAGCCATCTGGAGGAAAGGGCAGCCAACCTCCCACTCCCAAAAACGTGACACCCAGAATGTAGATTCAGAACAAAAAAAACTGGTGTTGGAAAAGTCTCTACACACACCAAAAACCAGAAAACCCATCTCCTAAACCCCAGACATTACTATCAATGTTACTTTTCTCAAGGTTAAAATCTAAAAGCCTCAGATTTCCTTTCCACAAAACTTCCTTAACTTCGACAACCCCTATGTATTGGTCTTCACAGTATTATCCACGACACAGCACAGTCACCTAATGGTACCACAGCTCCTTCATTAGGACCAGCAGGAGACAATCAAGTGCCTTATTCTCCAGGCTGAGCTTGCCTCTGTGACAGCCCATAAGCAAGATCACCCTGCCCAGCAAGAACAACCACTGCAAACTGGTCTCCCACAAGAGTCTCTTAAACATCAGGCATGAGTCTGAGGCATGTGCTGCTGACTCTGCACAAGCCTCGATGCGCAGGTGCACCTGATGTGTACATCTGTCTCTGCAATGAAAGCAGGGAAAGGAAACATCATTAGAAAGTCCTGCCAGCGATTTGATCCGGAACATCGCTGCAGCCTCAGGACAAGGGCAGGCCAGTGTCTGGCCTGCAGCAGAAATCAGGATATCAGCTGAAGAAGGGATTTGAACATCTTCATACTGAACTTGTTACCCAGAAAACCATTTGCATCCCTCTGCTGACAAAGTGACTCCAAACACAATCTGCGCCAAGGTAAAAGCTGCAGTAAGCAGAGAGGGAGCAAGTGTGGCATTTCCCAGAGGAACTCTGGGCAATGAGTATCAGCCAAGGAAATGGCTTTCGCTGTCTGAATAGCATATTGCTTTTCAACAGAAAATTTGGCCTCTGACAAAATTACATTTTGTGAGCCAAAGTCTACCTTCTGATTTTGGTTTCACTTTTTTGGGGTGGGATGGACAGGTGGGACAGTGTGTGGATTAGCTCTCTTTAAACACCTGAGCTCTCAAATCTTTGATTAATGTCTCTCACAAAGGCACCTGCCACCAGCAGTAGGTTGGTTGCTTTGTTCACCTGTTCTTCCTCAAATATTGAGCTTTGCAGAACACCTTCACCTTCCAGGATGGCCTGTGAGGTGACCCAGGAATCTGGAGCCACGTGGGAGATGCAGTCTTACAAGCAAGAAGAGGCAATTTTTCAAATTGGTCCATCTGAGCTGGCACCTGTGGTGCCTGACAGGACTTCCACCAGGAAATTTCCTGCTCTCAAAGTAATTTTGGACATCTGGTTACTTGTCACCACCATCGGACGTGTTCCCATCCCCAGAATGTCTTCCTCTGAATGTTTTTATTATGGCTTAATTTGCCTTTGTTTAATAAAACCACACATTTAAGAGAAGTAATTTAGATATTGATTTTAGTAACATTTCTTTTGGATAATTTTGCAGATGGAACATTTTGGCTTTTCATCTCAAAATTATTTTCTGGAAGGAAATGTTTTACTTGCATAAAAAAAAACTTCAAGCAGTCAAAAAGAAACATTCTTCAACCCACCACAATGATACACCTTAATCTATCCCGTACCAAAATATGTTCAGATCTTTGTGCAATACTGGGATTTCCAGCAAAACAGACTATTCAGTTCCACCCTCTTGCTGTGACGAGTGTGAGCAGAACCACGTATTTCCCAATACAAGGATCTCCTTTACAATCTCATCTCCACTTGTAGATGGTGCATCGTGAAGCACAAGGTAGGACGCTCCTACGGGATGTACTAGCCATGTGTGTCATCAAGATACGGTGCTGCCTTTTCCGGAATTCTTTTCAGTCACCTGAAACCTCATATTCTTGAAATCCCAGAGTCTCCTCTCTTCAAGTGGTGCACAAAAATCCCCTCAGTTCTCACACCTTTCACCCTGGGAGTCTGTCTTTTCCTAATAAGCTGTTAGGCAGGAGCATCTTTTTTGGAGCTATGTGTTGTTCTGTAAGATAGCAAGAGGGAAGCTATTTTCTGATATAAAGATAGTTTATCTCCCTTGACAGATTTCAAGGCAGTTTTAAAACTCCTAACAATATGCTGGGTTTTCCCCATTATAGCTCTGATGGCGAAGGAGCGATAAGACATGTCAGTGTTATTAACCTGAAAATGTTGCAGAATTCTTGAGATGTAACCCAAAGCCTATTAAAATTCTCCTTGTAACCCAGGGGTCACTAAAATAAAGTGCAACGTCTTAATGATGCCGCGTGCCTTCGCCATAGGCACTGGGTGCACAGACACTCTCCCTTCTGGCTGCACCGGCTGTGTGCCTACAACCACCAGCACACCTTCACCCAACACATGTGGTGAGCTCTCGGCCACAGCCAAGATGCACAAAGTCTCGATGCTCATATTAAGACAAATGATGCCAGACTCCCACCATCTCCAGCTGACTCTTCCCTAGGCCTGACCCTTGGCAGCTGGCCAGTACTCTGGCAGAGGCTTTCACACAAATCACACCTAAATGGTTCTTTTAATGTACTACAAGTGAAGGCCATCCTTTCTCTAAAGCATGATATTTTCCCCTACATGAAGAATTCACCCTTTTAGCAGACACAGGGGCCATCTTCTGAAGTCATTCTAGATTTACTAGACCCTCAGTTAGCACAGCATTGCTTTCAACAACGCAGAGCAGATACCTATCTGAGAGTCAGAGACAGCTGGTTTAGCAGGACAGCGCTCAGGAAGGCAGCCCTTAGTACAAGGGATGGTATCTCCTCAGGATACATCGCCTCCCACGTTCTTTTGCTCAGAGCTAAATACATCACCAACAGCCCAAAAGTTAGCCCTGTGCAGTTCTAGAGTTCTTTTCCCGTTCATAGAATCATGTCAAGAAGCTGCCGACTATTGCACGTTTCCAAGCAGACAATTTTTCATAAAATAAAATGCTACTTTCATGTAATGATAGTTTGAGTTTCACGTTCAGTCTATGCATAATTTCATTAGCTGATTTTACTGAAACTAATGACAGGCTCACCAGAACAAGAAATAACTTCTCTTGCCTATCAAAGGGCAAACAACAGCAGGAGCTGCAGGTTTATCAAACCACAGCAGAAGGCAGCAGTGCTGCTGTTGTGCATTTGCAATGCTCTTTGCTGAGGGTTTGTTCCAGGAATGGAGCAGTACGGGTACAGGGGGAGCACACCCAGTCCTAGGGCAGGGACAGCCCAGAACACGAGTGGTGCCTCTCCCAGCTTGTTGCTTTGAAGTGAAAACACACTGTGACTGGATTCCTTGCACTAGGGAAGGACATGCCTAAAGAGCCAGCTTCTGGCTTGACTCCCAGGAAAATGGGGATTTGAGTCTTGGCTCTCCAATGAACTTGTGTGATATTTAGCATTTGATCGATCCTGCATCTTTACCTCTCTGTCCATGTGGAAAGCAAGATGCTGGGTGGAAGGAGGGAAAGGGAAGCAAGCTGAAATCTCTTTTCTGACTACAAGGCATTCATGATGCCTGATCCTATAAGCCCAGCACGTACTTTCTAACTACAACAGAAGCAAAATGAAAGCCCAGGTAAAACAGTTAAAATTCCTGCAAGGTCTGGTACCACAATGAACACTATCGCAGCTGGGGAGGGGAGAGGCAGAAACAATAGCAGATTTGCAGACAGAACCATCAATGATCAGTTACTGCTGCCTTGATTAGCGTTAACTAGGACAGAAAGCTCTGAAGGTTAATAACACTATTTAGCAAAAAAAAAAAAAGTTTTAAAAGAATTGGAAAATAGTTTTCAAAAAGATGTAGCAGGCACACTAGGGGTTTGCAGCATGTCACCTGGCTACTGCACACATGCAAAACTTGATGAAGGTTTATTTTAATACTATGGAGTATTATTTTGACTCTGACATGAGCTTAAGCAATGGTTCAGGTCATCCTGAATTTCTAACCTTGAGGTTAATTGACAATTGTCACCGAGAATGTCTCTATGAATTGGTAAGCTTGATGAGACTTAAAATTGTTGGCACTAAGCCTCCATATTTGGACAAAAAAAAAAAGTCTTCCCAGAATCATAACATGCAATCAAGTTAAGTTAAATGACCTTTTTGCACCATTTTGATTGCTATGCATTATAGGCTGAATTCGATCATTCATGTCTCATATCCTTTTATGTGCCCAAGGTAAAAAGAACAGCATATATTTTGCTCTTTGTTACCCAGCCAACCACCATCTTTTCATTGTATTTAGTTAATACCATTAATTAGAAAAGAAATTTCAAGTCTGTTCCCAACTCTTAAGCAATCTGTGCAGATTAGCGCAGCCAAGACTGGAAAAGAGGTGAATGCCCTACCAGGGATTTCCAGAGACAGTTCTGCCACGGTCAGGGGTCGGGAGAGGTTTCACTGTTTGTTTTCACTTGCTCTGGTGTTTGCTCTTTCTGGCAGGTTTCAGATCTTCTACATGTTTGCATAACTCCAAGCACAAGCTGGCACTGATCTCAACAGAAGCTTTGGAGTTTCAGTATAGTCAAAATGCTAACGATTCCAGAGTATGTTGAAAATCACACAGCTATCTTGTTTTGCATTAATATAGACTCAGTTAATGAAAAAGAAAGTAAGCACAGATCTTGGGACGTTTCCTCTATACATTATTCAGACTGGCAATGCCATACCGTCTTGGCTGGGCTAAACATTTAATTACAGGTTCATTTTCTTTTTGGTTTCCCTGATGACATTTAATCCTTTCAGCTGTTATAAATGACTATGGAGCTGGGTGCTCTTTAACCAAAGCACAAGTTTTTTCATAACCTCTTTTTATTGGAACATTTGGGGATCCTGATTTTTTTTTAATCAAAGCTCTGGGTCAAATTGAGTGTCTGGCATAAACAGACCTGACTGCATTGACAACTGTGGAGTTATGTTCATTGAATATGCTGCCTTCATTTCTCGCCTCTGAGAAATCAAAATAATGGCTCTTTTCTTGCCAAGCCCCTTTATGCCCTTTCTACCAGCAAGCAGATTAGATTTTCCCCACTTCTCTTTTCCTGCAACCCCTGCCCACCCGGACTAGCTTTTATTTTCCCACGCTCTGTCATCTCCACTTGTGAAAAGTACCAAAAGTAAATATTTCACTCCTTCAGTCCTTTTTCAGAGAACAGCTGAAATCCAGCCAGACTGTACAATTGGATTATCCTCATCCAAGGATACAGACATCTATCATTTACTGACTCTTAAAGTCAAACAAGTTATGCAGAGCTCTGTGCAGCACTCCTTTATTCAGTCAGGTCGGTGAATGGGAAATGACAACAGCAGCGCAATAAATTTTGGGCCCTTTCAAGATGCTGACTTTGAATGTATATTCACAGGCACAACGCTGGCCCCTGCCTCTTTAACACTTCTTCCTCAGCGGTTTGGCTTGGGTCACATTCAGATGCACAATAACAAAGGCACAGTACTGAGTGTCCAAATTCTAACTGTACCAAAATGAGTTTGGTCATGCTCAGCAGACCTGACCTCATGGCTATGGAGCTAACAGAAAGATTCCTAGGGATTTCAGTTAGCTTTGGATCAGGGTTCACATGAGCAATGGTATCAGAATCCATCCCACAGCATTACCTGTGCTGGACCACCAGCCACAGAGCCCTCACAACAAGCTGCTAACAAGCCCACTCCAGCCTACCTGTTCCTCCCACATCTTGGTAAATGCTAGAGGTTGGTTTTGGCACTAATGACACAGGGACAGACCCCAGGTGTTGCACTCCCTGCTGAGCCAAGCACAAGATCTGCCCTCAAATGCCAGTGCATACAACAGAAACCCACGTAGACCAGGGTGTGAGACAAGCATAAGCTGTTGTCAGAGGGCAAGGCGGGACAGGGAGCCAAGCCACAGCCAAGCCTCATGGCCTGGAGTGGGTCAAAAACCAGATGTGACTTACTTGCATCTACCCTGTGCATCACGGGGCAGTGCAAAGGCTGCAGCACTGCCAATGGGACAGTCAATCAACTCTTGGGCTGAGAAAGAGATGTGATGGATAGAATAGAATAGAATCATTAAGGTTGGAAAAGACCTCAAAGATCATCAAGTCCAACTGTCAACCCAACACCACCTAACCATGAACTATGCCCTCTACACGTTTCTTGAACACCTCCAGGGATGGTAACTCCACCACTTCCCTGGGCAGCCTGTTCCAAAGGCATGGCTCAGAGAAAAGTCCTGCTCTGACTGCTGATGGCATCCCAGTAAGAACAACATTTGATAGGGACAAAGGCATAAGCAGTAGGTCACTCACCTATTCGCTCACGCCTGAGCCCTTGGTGGCTTTATTTGATCTCCTGCTTAGGAGTTTATCTGAACCCTGTCCAGAGGTATGCAATGCCAATGGGACAGTCTCTCTGGGAAACTGACAGAGTCTTCCCTCAACACTAAGCTACTGCTCAGAGTATCCCAACCATCACATATTTCCTCTCAGGGGTGTCTGCTGTCCTTGTGCCCTCTTCACACTACTTGGTTCTCTACCCTGTTTCTGTTTATACCTTGGCTACTCCTGTCTAAGCCTCAGCAGTGTGACAGTATCTGGCTTTCCAGGTTAGGGGGACAAAGGACGTGGCCCAGGTTTTCAAGGAAAGGAATCTATTGTGCAGAAATTCTTTTCACGCTGTCTGTACAGCTGCTTGTCCATCTGACAGTCAGATTCCTACTTCTAGGAACTGAAGTTTCCCCCAGACTGACAGAAGGCTCAGAGATAATTAAATACTGAGAAATCCTGGGCAAAAAATATGCTGGGAATGGCAAAGAGACAGAACCAAATTAGTGCCTCGGCTGTCATGCGAACCGAGAAAACGCCTGCTCTGCATGGCAAGCAGGTCTCTCAGCATCGGCACATATGAACCACTGACCAGCCTGCCACAGCAAGTACCAACTAGTTAAAGGGCATGGAGGAAGGGAAGAGAAACACACTGCCTGCGTGGGAAGAGCTAATATTATGAACAGAGAGGCAGAGGTCAAGAAAGAAGGATACAAATCCAGTGGCTCATTAGTTCTGCAGCTTACAAAACAACTGCCTGGTATCACCTTCATTGCTGGCTTGCTGAAACAGCAAAGTTTAGCTCAAAATATCACAAACATCTTTCTAATAGCCTACCAAAGAACAACACCTTTTAGCAAGCAGCAAAACAGCCCAAAATGGCAGGAACAACCTCCCTCCTCCAATAGCTGTGAAAATAAGCAAGGACAGAGACCAAAAGCACAATGTTTAAGGCCTAAGCCCAATTCCACTGACATTGGTGGGAGAATGCTTAAAACACTCCAGCTGCAACCTTTACGCACAGCTCCTCACAGCCTCAAGTTCAAAGCTGAGAGCAGAACAAGGCTGTTTCTGCTCCAGCTGTGGGCACAACATCATCTTGACATCAGAAGAGCCTCTGCTGGGCGCCCTGACTCTGTTACCACAAAAAAATCCTTGCACGTAACTTTGGATGGTGTCCCCTTCCACTGGAGCCTTCCCTGCGATCCAGGCATGCCCAGAGACAGAGTCCACTTGGCATGTGCCTCATCCACACCAGAAAGCATCTCGGAACCAGGCACCAAACTCCTTTCATGCTCTCCAGCCTCCAGGAGGGCTGACCATACCCCAGATCACCGTTCAGCTCCCCAGCGTCTGTGTTGGCCACCCTCCTGCATTGACCAGTCTCAGAAGTACTGTTACAAGATGGGTTCTGCAGTGCTCCCAAAGGTCATTACAACACACAAACACTGGCAAAATTACTCAGGCTACAAAATCAGAGATGCCTAACAACAAGCATGAGGTCTGAGGGACTAAATAAAGTGATATAATAATACATCAGGCAGCACAGCCTTTGTGAAGAGGTGATGTGGTTAGAAAGGAGCCAGCACAGCAACACTCCAGGTTCTATCTCTCCATTTTCTGCAAATGCCTGGCACGCTCCCAACAGGTTCTTCAAGAACAGCTTTTCTTCTAATTCTCTGCCAATTCTCCTCTCTTCTGTTACGTCCCTTTTCCCCCCCGGCACCAGTCACCCATTTTGAGTCTCGCCCACTGTCTTCTCCTCTGTGTCTCTCTGGGAGCTTTTCTGGGCAACAAATGTTTCTTGGCTCCCCCTCCTCCTTTCTGGTCCCCAAAACACTGAAGAAATGTTGCTGTGAACTAAGAATCCTCTCCTATCCCACTGTCAGGCTTGACACAGCCCATTCAGACTCCCAGGGAAATGTTTGTCATCTACATGTGGACCACCTGGCTGTGAAAACACCACAGGAATGAAAGCATCTCACTTATTTACAGAATCAAATGTGCACTGGAAATGGGCATCAGCTTAAACTACCGTGCCCACAGAAAAGGAGGATTTGGGGGTGAGTTCAGTGTACCAGCACTGCACACACCAACCCGTGGTTTCTTGGTGGCTTGGTCCAGATCAGTGGGACAGCACCATCCTTCCCACTGTGAGGCACCACTCCTGCAACTCTCAGTCCTACAGCTCAGACAGAACCAGCACCTTCCCAGGGATGAAGCTACTACTTCAGACCACCTGCCTAGTGCAGTGGCCTCCCACAGTATTTTTTCTTCTGCTTCTCCATGCAGCGTTACTAGCTAACAGACCTACTGCAGACAACTCCCCTCTTTGGGAGAGGATGAGAAACCTTTGTGTGCTGACTTGGACTTCATGCCCTGTCTTTCAGTGCTGACAGTCAACTGTGAAAGCAACGGAGACACCAGTAGAGAAGATGGATATGCTTTGGAGAGGACTGCTCACAGCAGGCAGGATAAATGAAGACATGGGGTCTGTTTGGAACAAACCCTTTGAGCATGAGGAGCTTTGACAAGAGCAGACAGGACAACAGCCTCCTGAGGACTTACAGAAACTCCCATTTCTGCAGCAGCTCCAAGTGTGAATCCCATGTGTTAGGCTCTGGTGCCTCGGAGTCCATGGGAGCAGCAGCAGGATTCATCTGCCCCCTCTTCAGAGTGGAGGGCTAAGGGGTGCAGAGGCTGCTCTCCCAAGGTCTAGGAAAGAAAGCAACTCATGCACAATCTCAGTGCATGCTCACAAAACCACCATGCTCCAGGGTCCCGAGATGAGAAAACAATCCTTGTGCAAAAGTCAAAGTGAAGAAAAAAATATAGGGAATGGAATAGCAATATCCTTCAAGTCACAGAGAGGCAGAGATCTGTTAACTGTTGACCAGCTGTTTGGAGTCAGTCTTCTTCTGGGTTTGTCCTTCCCCAATACTCATCCTTCATGTCACAAAGCAAGAGAAGCAAACTTTACACAGAATTTGCAAACTTTACACAGCACAGGCAGGTGCTATGCCAGTGTCTCCCAGTGGCTCCATCAGTACATGTTCCTACGAAGGGGGACCAAATCCTGCTGATTTGCTCTGGCACTCCTTCCAGCTTTGCTGGTACAATCCAGTTCTGTTCTTTTTTACTAATCCTGTTCCTGTCTTGAGTCAAGCCTGCTAAACACAGCAGACCACACACCCTACAGTCAGCCCGGTCTGGCATATGGGTGTTCTGGTCAGGGAGCCCATGAGATCCATTTGACTTGTAACCCACCCACCACCCTGATGGAAAAGAGAAAGCAGTGAATCAACCAACCTCCATGTGTTTGTCAGGTCCTCCCTGTCACTTCCCTCTTGACATTTCCATAATCCTGCTGTGCCTGCAATTAAGAATTTAAACAAAATGCCTGCTGCTTTCCTCCTCCTTCATAACACAGAGTAACAAAACTCCACAGGCACCAACTCCTGCTGAAATGAAATGATAAAAATGAGCATCTGAGGTCAGAGGCTTTTCACAGCTGCTGAGGGATGCGAGAGATAAAAGGACAGGAGTGTCAGAATTTCCTCCTCAGGATGTGAAAGTGTAGCACGTAGCCCGATTACATATTTATTTATGGGGAGATACACTGATAGCATCTGTCAAACCTCATTGCAGAGCTAGGAATTGCGCTAGTCAAATCGTGCTCAGCCCTGTGAATTGCCTTACTGGCTCCAGCAGAAATCGCCATCGAGGCAGTGGTACGCAGGTTTAAAGGTCAGATGAACCATTCCTTGTGGAAGCCAAGGCACAGCGGAAGCCTCTCCTGCCTGCAGGGCCATTACACCTTCAGTTCAGAGACAGCCTGCAGCCGCATGTGACCCAACTTTCAGCAGTTTTTGTTCTAATACCAATTATCTTCTACTGGGGTCAAACACAAAGATGGGAGGGGATGGAGAGAGGTCTCCAGATTTTCACCCCAAAGTAAATTCTTTCCATAGCTCTTACAAGAAAAGATGTCCTTCAACCCAATGTATCCCACAATCTGGGTCATATGCACTTGGTACACACTTGTGGAGGGTCTCTGTTCTACCTACAGCAGCTTGTGAAGGGCTTATGGAGTAAACAGGACTCTGAACATCTGTCAGAAGCTGGCAGGCACCATGAGCAACAGTAATATGTACCAAACCTAGACACACTCCTAATGTTTTATACTCTTGAATACTATGTGCAAGACATTCTGTCCTGCACCTGAGCCAGACCTCATTTTTTCCCCCCAAAAAAAGACACCACTCACCATTCTAAGTGACTTAGACCTTGTTAAAACATTTCAATAGCCCTGACTGCTACTTCTGATGCATGGTCTCTTGCAACAATGAATATTACTGGTACTGCCCATTTGCCATCCTCTAATCGGTGCCTCTAGAATTCATCATAATCTCCCCTAGTTTTGACTGACCAAAATAATTGTGCCACATGCACATCTTGCCAACTTAATTCCATATTGATAAATGTCTTAACTTCAAATAATGAATAGGGAGAGCCAGGGACAATAATTGCTCGTTATTTTCCCATTATTTTTGCTTTGCTGATATGTAAATTAACCGAGGATCTTTGCAGTTCTCTATTTTGACAATTCAATGGCATTAGCCATTTCAGCAGTTGCTTTAACAAGTCTAATTTGCTAGGTTTATTTCCAAGAAATTATGCCACTAGCAATTTGTCCATTTACTCACCATCCCTTTGGCGCTCAGTCTGCAAGTGTCTGCCTGTATGCCCCACAAGAGAGGCTCATTACTTTCCCAGTTCCTGTCCTGTGATCCTTACTCTACAGAATACAAAATAATAAAACCGAAAAACCCAACCCTAAACTACAAAGACCAAGCAAAAAAATCTTTGAACAAGTTCTTTTGCAGAGGATTAAAGAAGAAAAAGGAACCCCATGTCTTTATTTTTTATCCATTTCATTGACTGCAAAATCCATTTCTAGAATCTGGCAGAATGGGATAAATGCATCTATTATTTATGTATTTATTTGTTTTCTAGATTTAGCTGATGCCCATTCTACATTACTGAAGCTCTGTGTACCTGCCGTTCAGCTGAGCTCAACAACAGAGAGCTGCAGTGATGGATCAGGCCCATTCTACTGTGCCACCGCAGATGTCCATCCCATGGCTAATGACAGCCACTGAGGTCACTCATCACACACCTGCAAGGTGAAGATGGCAGAGAAATGGGCCATCCTTAGGAGCTGCTGAAGGACACAGCAAAAAGCTTTGCTGGAGAAGCACTAAGACAGACGGTGCAGTTTAACTCACCACTTTCTAATGTGGGAACCTCACAAACCAACAGATTTCATATCTTGAAAAGCCAGAGACTTCTGGAAGTCTGCGTTGATATTGCTTTATATTTTACACTGGGAGCATTTAGTGCTCCTGCAAAGAGCGGCAGAAGAAACAGAAGTGTCTCAGGATGCATAAACAGTAATTAAAGTGTTGTGCTATCAGACTGCTCAAACAAGACAGCATACCTTAATGCATCACAAATCACTGTTTCTGGAGCTAACGTGTATTGATCATTCTGCTCCAGCAGTTTCACCTGCACTCTGACCGCTAACACATTTCTGCTGGAATTAGAGATGTCAAACATCTCTCAGTGCACAGACAGACAGATCTTTTTGAACCTACCCACAACCAAAACAGGGACAAGTTCAGAATCTTGCCGTTGCCCTCAGCAGGGCGGGCAGGGAAGGAGGAGTGTTGTCAACCAGGCATTTTGAACCAAGAGGTCACAAACCCAATCACATTGCCCTACCCAAGAGTTGCTAGATGAGAAGTCCAGGCAAACAATACATTTTTTTTCTTTGATTGATTTGCACATTGTGAAAGTTGGGGGTGAGAAGAAGAGAGCAAAGGGAAACCTATTCTGGCTTGACTACAATATCTGCTTCAACAAAATTGAAAAAGTCTTTTTGGAACGCTTCTGAACTTCTCAAAAATAAAGTTAAAGAAAGCTCTGAAATGAAAAGTCAGCTCAACAGAAAAGAAGCAAAAAGAAAGAGTTTGGAAAATGTCAGCAGAAACTACTTGTATTTTTCTCCCCAGAGGCTTTTGTTCTAAAACAATCTGGTCAAATCACTCAAGAGTCATGATTAGCATTGGCATTAGCAAATCTTCATTTTGTGCAAAAACAAATAAAATGCATTAGAATGTCTCCAAGGGCAGTTCATCTGTGAAGATGAGAGCCCAGCTCTGAACTGGTAGGAAATCCATTCTATTTAAGCACTTCTAAAGCAAGTGTTATGGCTTTGTAGAGAGCCACTCCTCCCTGCTGAGGCAGACCACCGGAGAAGAAGGAACAGGAGTGATGGAGCTTCACAGGTTTCTCCATCCCTCTTTTCCTCCCATAGGACACTCTTTAGTGCTACACTGACCCGTGTGGCACAGCAGCAGTCACAGGACAGCACAGCCCTTCCTTCACATCCGTCCCTGACCATCCTTGGATGCTGGACTTTCAAACACAGCCTAAGCTAACTGCAGGTGTTCCTGCAGATTTCTGGACCTAGAAGTTTAACTTTAGCTGCCTTGCCCAAGCATCTCACTTGAAAACAAGCAAGTGGCATGCACCTGCATGCTTTGCAATCCTTTGTCACTCAGGAAGCCTTGTGTGATTTTATGCATTGGCACCCCAGAACAGCTATGCACCTTCTGGACCACCGCCAACTTGCAGGATACTACAAATTTCTCTATATTCATTTCATCACTAAGCATATAGAGGCTTAGTTGGCCTTCTCCCCCTCACCACCATATAATCTTTACATTCACCGTATTCTTCCTATCAGGAGGGTGTCAGACTAGCCCACGTATTTTCTGAAGCGCCTGATTTGCATATACCACTGCTGTTTTTACATGAACAATTACCACAACAACTTGTTGCATCACAAACAGTATTTCTACAGCTTGTGCTAAATTCTGTAACTGGCTAAACATGAGCAAGCAATAGAATCTTATTTTGGAGGTATCCCATCTGAGATACAATCAACGTTTAGTGTATTAGCCCCAACATCAGCCTCAGCACTTCAGAGTTGCACCAGTTCTGGACTTCAAGGGTTTGTCTGACAACAAGGTGACACAGATTCATAGGGGGTATAACCCCAGTGTCCTTGCAGCTGGTGTCTCACTATCCACTAGTATGTCATTACCATGTACCAGTTTAGGCATTTTAGTGCAAGAGCTAGGTCCCAGTTGAGGGCCTCTTGCAGAAGGCAGCAACTCCACTAATCCATCTTCCCTTCTTATTTGGCGGCGGCAATCTTCTGCCAAAGGGATGGGTCAGATGACATTGTTCCCTGGACTAGATGTCATCAGCTGGAGCACACATGGCGGTTATGCACCCATCCCACCCCAAGACAAACCAAAAAACACATGCAACACTAATGAAGCTCCCTCAGATCTCCAACAGAGACAGAAACAGCACACCTGTTGGTAAGAGCCCGGCTACTGGACAATGCCTGCAGCTTTTAGCTGCAACCAGCTTCCAAACCCAGGGCCTCCCCACCTGGCGTGCAACTCCCCAAGAAGCATGGAGGTGGTCCTCTGAACGACAGCACTGCAAAATTCAAGAGCTGCAGCAAGCAACACACAAAGACTGAACAGAAATGATCAAAGTGGCACTTGCAGGTAAACTACTGGGGTCACACCACATCGCATATGGACAGGTACAACAGCCAGAGCCAGGAGTTGTAGGAAGCAATACCTCTCTCAGCCAGAAAGTTCATGTACTAAGCACTCAAATCTCCAGAGCTCCAAGGTCTGTGTCTCTGCCTGGAATAATAATGCACTGAAATGACTTGCTGCCTTTGGTTACTGGTATCATGAAATAACAGCTCCCTGCTATCATAGTAAAGCACAGAAGGAACAGGAGGAGAAAAAAAAACCCACAAAAAGGCTGAAGCTGCTCAATAGAGGACTCAGACAGACCCAGCCAGACTAACCAATCGCTGCACGTGAATGTGATTTCTTGCGGATGTCTGGTACCATGCGATGCAGAAAGACTTCCCCCCCCCCTTCCTCCAACCATCTGAATTCCTCTTAAGGAGAAGAAAAGGAAGGGGAAAATGAAGAGTGGCCCCACATCTCAGTTGTTAGATGACAATCTTTGCACTCTCTGCTTACAGTTTGCTGTTTTACCACTGAGCTGGTTTTGTAAGGAGCTAAATTATACGCAGGAATCAATGAAGGCTGCTGCAGCATTTCCAGCTGCCACAGGGAAAGATTGTTGCTGCCACCTGCAGTCTAACCTCTGGAGACAGCTTTCTTCTTAAAACACCTGGGTCAAGCCGGTGGGACGTGCAGGGCTAACGAGGCGTCATCTCTGCCAAAGAGGGGCTTGTACAGGTTTCCAGGTAGCCAAGATCCTGCTGGTCCCACGGCATGTGCCATCATTTGACACTAAATAACATAAAATTCTTTGCCAACTCTACATAACCCTCCAAGCTGACAGAAATTCAAACAAATCTGTTATTTATAAATGGGTAACAAAAGTCATTGAAGAGAACAATGAGATAGCAGGGATCACATGGCTGGAAGGGATATTGGCTTTTTCTGAAGGCTCACACAAAATAAAATCCAAAGCCTCAGTAAGGGAAGCTAAAAGATCCAACAGCCTATGTGCAAGGGTATTTTTTCAGTAGGGAACATCAGGATAACATCTAGGTTTGCGCAAACTGGGTGATTTGAATCTGAGAAAAGATGTGCAATTAAAACTCGAGCACAGATTGGATATATGGCAATCCTCCCAAAGCCAGAGGTAACGTTAAGCACCTACTTCTCTCTAAAAAGAGAGCTTAATCTCAAAGGACTCTAGATGTTCACATTCTATGAAGGCACAATGCCAGAATATGGAAAATAGTTACTTTCTTTGTGAAGCCTTGTCTAATCCCATTTTGCTACTAAAATCAGCAGTCCCCTGAATAGGAAATTGAGCCCAGGCGTAAAGAAACCATTCTGCCTTTAAAAAGACAAAATCAAAGACACCTCCACCAAAACACACCCCCCACCACCACTCCATTAAAAGCCTGCAGACCTACAGACACACACGCAGAGCCACAAACTTCAGATCACCACAAGCTGAAAACAAAATACCAGGAAACAAAAAGCTATCTACAGGCAAACTGTTCCTCCAACCCTGTCATAACCTGAGAAAGTAAGGCTGCAAGAGACACCCTCCCCCCCACCCACCCCCCGGGCCTGAAACATGGGCTATTGTGTCAAAGAGACACATGACAACAAAGGCTATATGCTAATTAGCATGACTGACAGTAAGCTTAAACATCTGCAAAATCTCCCCAGGATTCTCTGTGTACAACAATCTCTAATTTAAGAGGGAATGAAACATATACCAAATTATTACTCAAAAAAATATTTGTGAATCAGAAAGCCCCTACAACAGTTAATAAGGGGGATCAGAACCCCTAGCTCCACACACAACATAAAATGAGTCCTGAAGTGTTGGATTCATATTTCAGCACTACCTTGGTGCTAAATGTCTCCCAATTTTGACAGAAATCCATCATCCATCACCCAAATAAAATTTGAGGGTCTGAACCTGAGAGTCTAAGCATAAAAATATACTGCAAAGGAACATTTAAAATCCGTGTCTAAAATTAGTTGTTTGACAAAGGGAGGTATAATACTGCTGTAATCCCTCCTTCTTGCACTGTTTGATTTTGTCCTATAACCTCACATATGGCCAAAAGCATATTTTTCCTGTAAGTTATATTAAAGCATAAAAGGAAGCACTGTCCTCCATGTTCTGCCATGGTGATGACAGGTTTCCACCATTTAACACAAGTGTACTCTTATCTGCTCAAAGAGAAGTCAAAGTACTCAGGTTTGCTGACTAGTTCCCACAAATTTAATGTACATACAACTTGTTCAGCCCAGCTCTGTAAATTTGAAAAAATGCATTTAACAATTTAAATAATTTATTTCAGCATACAAAAGCCCAGTGATATCCATCTCTTTTTAGAAGATGTCTTATCCTTTTTGTAATATGGAGGAAAGAGGCAAAGATCTCCCAATCTTTGAAAGGTGTCTTCAAACCTTCCACACTGCTTGTGCATGAAAATAAATCCCCATGAAAGAGGAGCTCGTGCTTCGAATGTTAACATATTGTAGTATCAATTACGATATTTATCATGCAGGGAATTAGAAGTTAGCAACCATTTATAGTACAATTCCAGTAAACATTATTGCCTTTCCCAGCATATATACACACCCACACAACTAATCAGAGAAAAAAACTCTTCCTAAATAAATATGAGGGTTTTTTTTCACAGAGGCAGCTCTGTTTTACCAATCTCCACACACTGTGTTTTATACAGAATGATGCCCCCACCCCAGAAGGGAAAACCAGTGGGAAGACCTTCCCCTGCTCTCTTACCCCTGCATGGGAGCTGCTTGTCCCAAGGAGAAATTGCAGTGTTCCTCCTGAGCTCTGTAGGGGCTGCTTTGGCGGGCGGCACCAGGCTGTGGCAGTGGCACAAACACTCTACGGAGGTTCTTGCAGCCCTGCAGGAGAGGCAGTGGAGGAGAAGCACGGCAGCAAAGGTCCCTCTGCTCCTCATGGGCCTGTGCGGTTCTCTGGTCACTGCATAAAGGGGTGTCCAGGCAGCGGCAATCACCTGAGGAACACGCAGCTTTAGAAACCCCAACATCAGCAATACAGAGCACAGACACAAAGCTTTCCTTTCAAAGGGCAAACCAAAGTCACCCCGAACAACATGAAAACATCCCAACCGCTTCGGTAGTGTCTGCCAGAGGCCGGCTCTGCCCTGTGCCCCCAAACCCCAGCAGAACCAGCTCCTTCGCTGCTCCAGCACAACCGCAGCCCTCAGCAGAGCCACGGGCCCGGGCCAGGCCGCTGGCTGGATTTACCTCCAGAGCAGGAACGAAACGCCTGCACAGGTGCCAACTGCCACCTCCACCTCAACGCAGTGTGAGCTCAAAGGGCCACTGAGGAAAGCACCGACAGACCCGCACAGCCTCCCCACAGACACCCACCGCTCAAAGGCCCCCTGAGGAGAACACCGACAGACCCGCACAGCCTCCCCACAGACATCCAGCGCAGGGCTCTCCCCTGCCACCTCCCCACAGGCCCCAGGCAGGGCGAGGACACGCCGCCCTGCAGCAGCTGCCGGCGGCCTTCCCTCAGACCGCGACCCGCAGAGAAACCCCCCCGCACCCTACCTTGGAGCACCCGAAGCAGCCCTGAACCAGGCTCCCCCGCACAGCCACGATCTCTCGCAGCTTCCCACGCCGTCCATGGGCCGGGCTCGCCGCCCGGGCTGAGGAAGGGAGCCCGGCGGCGGCGGCCCCATGGCAGCGGCCCCGCGGACTGTCCAATTCGGGCCGGTTCGGGCCGCTTCGGTCCGGACCCCAAGGACCGCCCCCCCCGGGCCCTCCGCCTCCGAAACGCGGGAGCCCGCCCCAGGGAATGGGTGGAGGTGGCCGGGGACCAGGCTGTAGCCAGCCCACCCGTCAGAGGGCTCTGTGGGTCATGGAGGGGTTTGGGCACGTGTGGAGCGCTGCACAGGAGCCGCGTGGTGGAAAAAACCCCGAAAAGAGCCTTGTCTGAGGGTGACAGGACCGCTCAATGTATAGTTAAGAGCTGCTCGGTCAAGGGAGAGATGCATAAAGGAAAAGGAGAGCGCAAGGCTTGGCTCTGAAAGGAGAACCAGGGGAGACAGGCCCAGAGGCAGAGTCAAAGCCCCACAGGATAGACGCCAGGGCTGGTGTGAGGGTCAGGGCCTGCACGGTGCCCGTGGCCAGGGGATCGGGGCTGTGCCAGCAGCGACACCGGTGCTGCCAGGGATGGGAAAAGCCACCGTCCTGCCTCATTGAAAGCCTGCGTGGGCACCCTCCTGCTGCTTGTCCTTCGCTTCCCAACACACATAGGAAAAAGAAGAATTTCCAGTAAATTATTTTTTTTGCCCATTCACATCTCCTCTGTGTTGTTATTGTTTGGGTTAAGGGTTGTCATGAGAACGTGCAGCTGATGTTAATTTAATGGAATTATCACATGTAGAGGAGGACCATAGCCAGGTGTTGGCTCGCTGGTTTATTCCTTCACAATCAAGCCCTGAGCAGATATTTCCATGGGGGTGCCGGCTGGCTGGCTGGTCGTGACTTCCACGCTTCGCTCAGGCAGACACAACTCTTCCCAGAATTAATAAACCAGAATATTCCTCTCTTCACTGCTCTTCTGATGAAAGCCCTCTGTTAGCATTGCCCTGAAAGACTGCCTGCAGCCCAGAGCCATCTCATCGCTCCCCAAATGCTTGCACCCAGGCTTGACAGACTCCTCGGTGCTGGGCAGCTCAGGAGTTTCTAAGATAGTTTGGGGCTTTCCTTTGTTTCAGGATGAAATCCCTATGAAACTCATTTCAGCTGTTCTCTCCTCAGAAGTCACAGAGCAAGGTGTGAAGTCAGGCGACCTGTGCAAGCCTTTCATGACGGTTTTCATGTCAGCTTGTTCCTCCTTTACAGGATAGGTCAGGGTGGTTTTAGTCTGGGAGGCTAAAGCAAGAATCCAGCAGAAAAAGATAGATTTTTGTATCCAACTGTGGGTCTTCTGGTGACGAATATGAACTCTGTGGTTACAGATAAGTGCACAGAGTCCAGGAGAGAGGAAAGTGGTTATTTATTGCTGCTAGTCCTGCTCATAGCCCCTGTGACATCCTTCAGTGGGATATTGTGGTTCTCTGCCAGCAGGAAAGGTTTCTGGCACTTCAGAGGCAAAGCTTCCCATTTCTCCCACTTCCCAGGGAAGGGAAACCAATACAGCAAGGTTAGGTGGCATCAGAAACTGGGCAGGAGAGAGAAAAGAAACCAGATATAGTAGCCCAGGGTCTCTTAGGCTTAAGCCACTGAGTGTTAGTTATAGATAAGACCCTTCAAAGACTTTGTTTTATTTCTTTAAAAACAAGCTGGCTGGAGCTAGCGCTATGAATTCACGGAGGAGAGCTCTTTCCCAAGTCCAATATTGCCTGTCCAGATGATGCCATAATTCCGCTGAGGTCCAACATTTCATTTGGCCTCCCCAGCAGACCTGACCTTGCAGGAATATTTTCTTGGCATGAACTGCAGAGAAACTATAAAGAGAAGGTATTAAATGCTTTCAAAGGAGATGAGAGCATAAGAGATTTCTGTTTCTCGCTCTCTACTTGGTGATAAAGAGACGACAAACTGCCAGAATTTCATAAAACCATGTTTGTTAATGATCTAGGAGTGCAAAGCCTGGCTACAGATACATGCTGTTCTTTTGAAGGAGGTTCTGGTGGCTTCTGCAAAAGAAAACATAGAAACCTCATGCTAATAATATGCTAAATAATTAAAAGAGATGTTTTCTCATTCCTCTGTATTACAGATGAGGGTGGAAGACAACAAGGGGATTAAGGAAGGAAGGAAGATAAAGTGGAGAAAAAACTCTCATATTTCCAGTAAATGTGATGAGTTTTCTACAAGGAGGTTAAAAAAAAAATGAAAACAAGCGGTTGGCCCTGGCAATTAGTCCTAAACTGGGAGGAGGACACAAACTAAAGGAATCTGTGATGAACAGGGTCAGAGAAAAGCAATGGCCCTGCTCCTGTGGGGATGGGTTGGCCCACGCATGTTGTTCATCTTGGGGCACACAGGGCAATAGCCCATCGGTCCCGCACAGTTCAAGAAAGCTGCTTGGGCTGAGGTGTCTTTTTGTTTCCCTCAGTTTTCTTGGTCCTTTCCATGGTCCCAAAGGTAGATATCTTGCCCCAAAAATTTCTAAGACAGGAATATGACTCAGCTCAGCAGCTGGTACCTTTTCAGGATCTTGACAGCTCTGGGAAGCAAGAGCTGAGGAAATCCAGGAGTTAAGGTACACATCTGCCTTGAGAGATGAGCACAAAGTGCAATTATGTTATCCCAAGGCAAGTGCTTAGTAGAGATTTTCCACCTCTCCTTGATTTAATTCAGGCTGTTTTCCTTGAAGGTGATAACAGAAGAGGAATCTGAGTCTGCTTCCAGATTTTAAATCCTTCTGATATATCAACACATAAAGCAGAAACTTTGCTCCCTGAAGGAGTCTTTAGAGAGCACGCCTCACATGCACAACACTCCTGCTTTGAAAGGTGCTGACGGCAGGGTCCCGGGTCCCACCCCGGTCAGATCTGGGGTGGGACCCATAGGCCACCCACATACTCTGAAATCAGCCTTCAAAACTTGGATCTGTATATGTGCATGCACAGGTACAAATGAAATTTGGGGCTCCATGTCTCAGTCCGTGCTCACCAAAGCCTCAGTAAAAATAACATATGCAGTGGTCACCAGACCCAGTGAAAACCCACCAACAGGAGCTTCAAGGAGATGGAAAACCACCATCAGGGCTTCGTGTGTGTCAGCAAAAAATATTTCCTGTTGCTTTACTGAGATTTCTGATCTGCTAAGTGAGACAACATGAGGCAAGATAAATGTCACTCAGATCTTCCTTCCACCAAATATAGCAAATTCCAAGGCTATTTACAGGACAGTCCCCCTGGTGTCCTCCCAGCCATCCACGTCCCACTTGGAAGCTGTGACCATGAACCACATGCTCAGCTGGAATGATGTCCAAGAGCAGGCTCCTCTGGTTTCCTGCTGTAGCCAGGTTCCATCCCATACCCATGGGAAGTGTGATTAAAACGTGGCCAAATTTGGAATGACTTTACCCCTGTAAATATAGATTCCAAAACTGGGGTCATCCAAACTGAGATTTCAAAGGCAAGTGTCCATTTTTCTTCACCAAGAAAAATATTCTGACAATATTTTCCTTTGACCTTCTTGAAGTGTTTTAATAAGACTGAAACAATCCATATTAACTGAGATTGAAATGTTTCATTTCCACACTACTGCTCCAATTCCTGAATGATACGATATGAATAGAGCACAGCAATTTTACAAATGGTTTCAATAATGTCCCACTAAAGTGTGCCAAAAATCAATTTCTGAACAGAAGACTCTTTCCTTGAGAAAATATCCCTGCTGCTGTAATGGCAGGTTGTTTCAGGAAGGTGAGTTCAGAGGACACCCTACAAACCCCAGAGCCTCGGCAGCACTCAGATTATGTGCTTGGAGGGTGTGACTGTGGGAACGAGCCCCTGAATAATGCTCTGATTTTGCTGTGTGTACACAACAGAGCCTGGATCCTTCACAGCAACCGTGATGCTACATGAGTAACAATAATAAAATGATACAGGAGTAACAATAATAAAATGAACAATGGGTTTTAATCCCTCTAAATTCAAAGCACCAACTCATGCCTTGGCAGGGCAGGATTTGCATGCACCTGCCAACCTTTGGGTGTCTAAGGTGTGCAGTCTCCTTTGTGAGAGCCGCGGATGGTGCTGGGAAGAGCAAAGACATTCTGGGCACCCAGCTCTCCTGCTCAGAAACCCTCCAGCCACCTTGTGCACGGTAGCACTGCTCCTGTGAGCGGGGTAATGGCCTCTGAACAGGTTCCCTTTCCACTTAAACACCAGTTTTTCGTCAGTGATATTTCCAGCACAAATAGACATTGCCAGTAACCAGTATGTGACCAGTAACTCCCCAGATATGACAGAATATTTAAGGCTTTTGTGCATGGCTGTTATTGATAACAGGTAGGAAGATCCCCTCTCTTAGCCCTCTTGTCTTGCCTGCTCGTTGCCAAATGGGGATCATGCTAGTTTATATCCCCTCTTTCAGACATCACGGCATTCGGACTAGATATGTCTCCCAGAGGCAGAGAGCTGCACCCCCTTAGCGTGGGGGGAGAAAGAGGGTTGCAGATTGCTGCTTGCCAGGTGTATTCTTCCTTCCTTTAAATCTTTATCTCTTGTCTACCTTTCTCTCTTTGCAAAAATTTTCCTGCCACCTCCTGGAAGAATCTGCAATTGCTGCAGTGCCTCTGCAAAAGGGAGCTGCTCAGAGCCTTGAGAGCCTGCTGGAAAGCTCTCCAGGTCTGCGAGTAGGTGGGAGCTCACACAAACCCTCTCCTGGATCCGGGTGGATTTCCAGCCCTTGCACTGTGCACATTAGACCTTGGGGCTGTATCTTTTCACTGCCACTCTTCTTTTCTCTCTCCGTGTGCACCTGCCTTGCTTTATAGAGAAACGAAACACAATGTTAATGCTGCCACAGAAAGTGTTCGATGTCGGTGCTTTCCCCGAGTCGTTGTTTTCTCGTCAAGGAAAAGGCAATAAGAGAATTCAACTAAAGCATGGGAAATTAGTGAGATTAAGATACACACATAAGAAGATTCACTTTGTCTGTGTGCTTCAGTCAAGAACACAAAGTTTAGATACGTATTATTTGTGTTACAAGACTAATGCCCAGCAACCTAAATGAACTCCGTATTAGGTGTTATGCAAGCATAATAAATTGCCTCTATTTCCAAAAAGGTAAAAATAACAATAGAAATAAATAGTGCTAATTTGTTGAAGTGACAATAAATTTTGAAGCTAAAAAGTAGTAAACTAGTTTTGGCAGTGAGATAGATATGGGAATACAATTTCAGCAGGTTAATTTTTTTAATTGGAGATGGTAACTGCATTCAAACCAACTTTGTTTCAGCTGAAATTTTACCAGGGATAATCCCCCTCAGTCTTGGATGCTTACTTTGTCCGTGAGCATCATTTTAGCTCACCAAGACTCCCATATCCATCCACTCAGTTTTATTTACCAGCCTCGAACAGCAAAATCCTAAGGCAAGCTCTCTAAATACAATACTGCCTCGTAGGTCGTAGACACAGGAAGTGCTGTGGTCAGGGGGTTGTGCTAGATAACAACACAATTCATCTGGATTTTTATTATAATTATTATGTCAAAGCTCTGTAGATTCTCTCATGTATTTATCACAAGTCGATTTTCCGTGGAGGTAAGGATATACAAATCTTACAGCAAATCTGAGCAATCTGCTCCTTTGAGGTTTTCAGTATTCACAGGGGCTGATTTAAGCATGAAAACAGTGTGTATATACATACATATATAGCTCTATGCATATATATTGCTTGAACTGGGAGTTTGGGATGTTCCTGCACCAGCGTCCTTTGGCACATGATGCAGAGCCGTGAGGTGCTGTTCCTCATTTCAGCTCCTTGTATTACTCCCTATTTTCTGCACTGCGGCCCTTGGCTCAGTTTCCTGGGCGCATCCGCATTGTTTTCTTCTGAGGGCTCATACCCACTGACTAGTAAAGCCCAGTTTTGGTAACTGTGTGTGAACCCTGAGCTGGGGGAACAGGAGGCAGTTCAGCCCAGTTTAGCACCAGTGGGGTTTGCTCTGCACTGCAAGCAAGCAGAAGGGAGCGAGGGCACAGCTCAGGGAGTCCCAAGGAGGTTGTCTGGGGGGGTTCAGGACACAACAAGAGATGCTGCTCCATCCATCCTGAGCCTGGCTCTTCGGCTGGCAGAGCTCTCCATCTCCACCAAGAGCTGGTCAAACAGCACGCTGCATCCAGCTCGCTGCAGCAGTGCCCAAAAATGGGTAACGAATGTCTGCAATTTTTTTTTCAGTCAGAGGGGTTTTACATTGGATTGATTTCAAGGATGGTGTTTCTGTTAAATCCTTTTGACAGTTAGAACTCCCCTGTCTTTAAGCAGTTCCTTTCAATACTTTACAGGTTGGGGTTTTTTTTCCTGCCTAGATAATAATTGGGGTTTTTTGCCAAATCAGCTTCCCAGTCTGTGCCATACAGTTTGAATTGCTCCTGGAGAGTACTGGCCATCTAGAAAAAGAAACAGGGGACTAATGACACTTCATTTTCTACAGGTCTGGGTCCTTACTTGCTAGATCTTTCAGTCCAGCTGTACTTCTGCTCCACCACTGATTCCCCAGCATTTCCCTCTGTTCCTCACGTTTCACTGGAGATTTTATGCCCAGTGCAAAAGCAGGTGAATGCATGAAGAGCCATTCATGTTTTCTCTGGGGCTGCTTGTTCTCACCAGGTTTGTAGGAGCTGAATTGTGCCCCGTTACCATTTGGATGGATTCAGCCTTTCAGAGTTGCTGTGGGGAGGAAGGCAGGAACAGGCACAGTGTGGTCATGGAGCCTTACGTCCACTGGAGACCAAGCTGAAGGGCAAATCATAGAATCATAGAATCATTAAGGTCGGAAAAGACCTCAAGGATCATCAAGTCCAACTGCCAACCCACACCACCCAACACACTAACCCATGTCCCGAAGTACCACATCCACACGTTTCTTGACCCCCTCCAATTTCTGCGTGGTCTCATGTTGAAGTGAGTTTTTATATAAATTCTGAGAAGGTTTGTACTGAAAATGATGACCAGTGCCCTTTTTGGGAGCACAGCATTACTAGGGACGTACTGGAAGATGGTGGAAGAGCTCCGATGCTGCAGGTCCAGCTCACACCAGTGCAGTTGCCTGGATGTTCCCAGCCAAATAAACCCCATGGGGAGTGCTGCAGCTTCAGCTGCATTGACCTGGTGTCTACAGACACCAGGGGACACTGCAAGACTGAGCAGTGACCAGCAGTGACATGGCCTCAGCAGCATCTCCCACTCCGCTTCCCTCCAGAAACACCTGCATTGAGCTCCTCAGGACTTGGCAGCATCCATTCAACATGTCCCCGTGCAAGGAGAGGCAGGGGGGGATCAGAAGAGCAGGATGAAAGGGGACATTTTCCTACCTCAGAGGGTGACATCCTGCAGAGTGGTCCCTGTGAAGAAGAGGGGTGATAGCTGGGTTACACACCCAAGGAGGACCATGCCATGTGCTTTATCTCCAAACGCCGTGTAAGGATCAAGTGTGGGCTAAAGGCATCTCCCTGCGGGGCGAGGCCAAGGGCTTGCGAGGATGCTGGAGGAGGAGCTGGTGAAGCAAAGCATGGGCAATGCATCCAGCATGCTGGGCTCTCCAAATGTCCCCTCCTGTACAGTAAATTCACCCACAATTGCAAACATATCTGTTTGCTTCCATGAGGTTGATCGCATATTTAATCAGGCACCGTTCATATATACAGTATCACTGAAAGGGAGAAGATAATAAAGAAATCATTCATTTAAAGGAGGAACTGCATTGCAGATCAATTTCTTCAAAACCTTCATGTGCACAGAAATCCTATGGGATGAATATTTCATAAGGGGAATAACACTGTTAAATTAATAAAAACCCTGCATGCCTAGTTATGAACTACAATGATTGCTGAAGTTATAAAAAAAAAAAGTCATCCTGTTCATACTTTGTACATCAATTTATGGCAGAGTCATAGCTGGACCCTGAGGGATCTGGAGGAGAAAAAGGGACCCTTTTGATGTGAGGCATTGTCAGTAAGTAATGAGAGTTGCATGGACACGACTGCCCACCGAGGCCAGGCAGCCTTACTGGTGAGGTGAAACTGGTTTCTCGAGTGGGAGGATGGACATGGTAAAATTAATTCTGCTGAATATTTCTTTCTGCCTGTTTCAAGCTGTAGGTGAGTGACCTGAAGAGCTGGAGTGACCTGAAGTGGTGGAGAGGATGGATAAGTGATGTCTCCCTTACCCATCTCTAGCTACTCCTGGGTATGGCAGTGCCAGGGACACATCTTCTATACCAGTCCCTCAGCTGGCAGGGGTACGAAAGCCTTCGACCCACAATAGCGTGGGCACCCAGGATTGGGGCCTTCATCTAGATCAGGGGGACCTGAATCTGTGCAACAGGGACTTCAGTCTGTCCCCTTCCCCACCCCTGTGCTCTTGGCCGTGCCAGAGCAGGGTTTGTCTCCTGCTCCTCCAGAAATCCCATCCAGGTTGTAACCACTCTCTCCATTCCCACACTGAGTCCCCACCCTGTACTTTCCAGGGGAAAATAAACTCCCACTGGAAAATTTCCAGCCTACTCTGCTTCTACATCCATCCTTTCTATGTTCCCAAAAGTTCATTCTTCTGGCCGTCAGCACTTCTGCCGGCCCCAGCCAGTCCCTCGCAGGCTTGGTGGCAAGTGAGCAGGGGCTTCTGTCCTGCGGGCTGCTCAGGAACATGAGAGGAACTCATCAGCTTTTACCGGGGAAAGACAGAGAAGGCTTGAAACCACCATATTGATCTTTCCCTTTGAAATTTTTCTAAGTAGCGCCAAATAAAAATAGAACAAAAATATGTATCAACATTTTCTGCTTGTAGCTGATTTGTCTACTTGGCATTATTTTCTGCGGCGGGGAAGAGGGTGAGGCGCACAAAGGGGACAGAGGCACGGGATAAATAAGTAAGAATGTAAAATTGGGTGTTTTGATTTTTTTTTAATGTTAACTAGATAATGTATTCATAATCTTCCCTGCTTACGACAAAAAAAATGAGTGCTTGCCTTTTGAAGCCCTCATCTGGCAGAGAGAGATAGCAGATTTCTAAGAGCATTTTTTATGCTCCTTTGATGACTGCGAGGAAAAAGAAAATATTCAGAGAGCCGAAATGACATTTTTCTATAAATTTCACACAGCTCTGCAGGCATGTAGGCATGGAGGCATTCATTAAGATTAGTTGGAATTACTTAAGCACCGTGAATTTTCTCCATCAAGTTGGTAACTGGAACACTGCGGATTAGTTATTGATCAGCTGCCATTAATACTTGGGGCTCTTTCCATGCCTGTTGTTGGGCTTTTTGTTGATTCTTTCCCCCTCTCTTGTGCGAGCCGAATCTGTGAAATTTGCAAATTAAACAGGCGCTCTTCAGTCTCTCCTTTGTTTTGGGGAACAAAAAAATCAGAACAGAAAAATATAACTCCTTTGTTACTGCAAATCTTTATCTGCTTTGCCTCTCTGCTCCCTACGGCGGAGTGCTGCGTCCCAAATTTTGGGCAGCTTTCGGAGCCGGTGCTGCATCCTGTTCCAGCAGTGGCTCCAGGAGCGTGCTGGGGTCTCACGGAGGGGGTGAGCGCTGCTGGTCCTGTGGAAGGATTTGTAGAGACAGGGAGGTGGGAGCTCCCGGGTTGTGCACGGGAAGGAGGTCTGGTGAGTGGCGTGCTGCCGCTCCGGAGAGGCTGCTGGAGGCAGCAGGGACCCCCTCCCTGTACCTCCTCCTCACGCTGCAGGATGTCACAGGCCACAGAGCTGTTGCCCAGAGCCATCCCCTATTGACCCAACCCACCCACAGCCAGGGACTTGGACTAGGGGCCAGTAGCTCCCAGTCCGGTCATTGGTAGTTACGTGGTTTAGCCGAGGTTGGGAACATCCTGTGAACTGCTTGGGACCTTCACAGATCTCGCTCCCCCCATCCACCTTGCCTTTTACTTTTCTCTTTGTGTCTGTTTTCTGTTGAAAACCTTGTAGAGCAGTGAGCAGCATTGCTCTAGCTAGCGAAAAGTGCAGCCGTGGAGATGGGTCCTTGCAAACCAACCTTCAGCCCAGCCAGGCTGGAGGTACAAAAGTGCTTTTGTACATTTAAGTCACGAGGTTGTCCCTACTTAGGAATTTCAGTGGGACTCACTTCATCTGCTCCAGATGACTAACTGAGGTCCTACAGTAGGTGTCCAGTCCTCCTCTCACTCCCTGCTTGCACCTTCTTGCCCTTTCTCCCAGGGGCGATCCTGTCTCCCCTCCTTTCAAAGAAAGTTTTTCTGAGTCTTCAGGAGCCTCTTTGGGAAGCTGATGTTACTGGTGAGATCCTGGACACCAAACCCTGATCTCTTCACGGGACCGTTCACACCCTGTTCGACCTGCGATCGCTGCACAGCGGAGCACGAGGTGATGCCACCAGGGCAAAAAGGAGACAGTCCCACCCAGGCAGGCAGCAGAAAACTTATTAAGTTCACTGCAGGATATGCCCCAAAGGAGCTGCACTTGGCTGAACCTCATCTCTGACCGCAATCTCTGAGCAGCTCCAGCAGCAACATGCATCAGGCTTGTTCTGGTGATTCATTGCACAAAAACACCAGGACCCGCACAGCTCCTGTCACCTTCACCTTTTCCTGTTTCTTGTTTCCAAAATTCCCCTGCACAGAGCCCAGAGGTGCCCCGCGGGAGATTTGCCACGTTCCTTTTCGGAGCATCTGTTCCCCGGCAGATTTCTAAATAACTGAGCAAGGATGACTTTGTACAGAAGAGCACAAGGCAGCTGTTGCTGCAGGAAGAAAATAAGGCTTCCCTTCCCTGCACACAGCACCTAAAAGGGTTGGTGTTCTTCCCTGAAGGTTGGTAAAGTTGCTACGAGCAGGAGCAGAGCTGGTGCCTTGCCGGGGTGTCCTGGATCGAGCCGTCCCAGGCTGGGGAAGCTCGAGGGTGGAGGTTTGCATCGGTGTCAGGGCAGGGGGTGACACTCCCCATTAGCCAAACAGGGGCTAGAGCAGCTCCATTGAGACATTCCCTTTTAAAAAATGCAATTTAAAGAAGGGAGAGACAAACAAACAGGAGAGCTGTGTGTTAGACACAAGGGAGAGCAGGAGTTGGTGACCAGAGGTAGTCAGTCCGTTCTCGTTAGGACTGCTCTAATGAGAAATCGGTAGCATTGTCTTTCCCATGTCTGAGCCATTCGGGGTGGAGAGGAAGATGTGGCAGTTCAAGCACAGCATCCTCCCTCCGCAGAGCCAGGTTTGGACCCAGCCTGACCTTCTACTTGTGGTTAGACCCACTTGTGACCTTCTAGGCACCAATTTCTGGCTGGTAAGGTGTGATTTATGACCATCCCTTGTGTGTTCCTCTGTTCAATCCTTTGGAACCGAAGCATCTCGTTACTCTGCTCCTTGCTGCTGTACAGTGCTCAGCCGGGCTGCGGGGCTCCCGTACCGTTAGTCTGCTCTTTAGCCATCCCTCTGGTGCCTAAATACCCTTCCCCACAATAGGAGCAGAGCTTTTATAAACACACCGGCAGCTTTTCGCTGGGATCCTGGGGCTGCCAGAGAGCCACAAGATTTTTACAGGCCCCAATCCTTTCTGCCTTATCAACTCTAATGAACCCGTGGTCCTAATTTGAAGTGGGCTGGTTGCTGGAATTGAACACCAGGGACTGTCATCGAGGAGGAAATGTGGTGTTTGACGGGGAAGCCGTCCTTCGGTTTTGCTGTCTGGCAGCGCACCGGTTCACAAGGCTGGTAGGAAAGCTCTTAATTATCTCTCCTTAGGGATGTATAAAGTCCTGTGGAATGTCTTGCATGGGATGTCTGCTCCTTTCCTTCACAATCACTGTTTCATGCGATATTTGTCCCAAGGGATGCCTAGACATGGCTGGACTGACTTTATGCACAGCTCCGGTTCCAGCTGTACAGGGACATTTCACCTGATGTATGTTCTCAAGTCCTACTGGGGTCCACACAAAAGCCAGGAAAAGTAATTTATTTTCTGCTTGGTTTTCAGATTTTCTGTTTCTCATATGCTGTCTTTCTTAGGGAATCCCAAAGCTCTTCTCAGCTTTTGCAAAGATGCAGCCCAAGCCTCAGGCGGAGGCGTTACTCTAATAGGAGGTGATGCAGACCCAGCAGCACGCAGTACTGAGAACGACCTTCCATTTGTGTTCCTAGCTGGGTCAGTTTTTAAACAAAGAAATTTTATCTCTGAAAGGCTGAGCAATGAAAACATGGAAATGAAATGGCAAGGTATTTCCTAAGGGAACCATGTCACAGGAAGAAAATTCTGAAACAATACTCTTCACACATTCAAAATCCATCCCTGCCTCTCCCCTCTCTTTCTTTCCTTTTTTTTTTTTTTTGCAAGAGAACAGTTCATCAAGTGCAGTCTAAATCTTTCTAAAAAGCCTTTCTGTTGTGAAAAAATCTCTGCTAGCATTACGTTCAATACCTCTAGCAAAGTTAAAGGACATATCGCTGAGAAACAATCTCCCTTGGTGGAGCACAAGGAGGAGAGGTGGGAAGGACAAAAATCCTCCTGGGGTGGAGGAAGGCAGAGGAGGACTGGAAAGGTCTGTAAGGAGAAAGGATAACCAAAGCAAAGGTTTTCCAAAAACTCACTTGTGTGTGGAATATCTACTGCTGAGACAGGCTGAGGGCAGCCGTTCATGCCTGGAGGGAGTGGGTAGGGATGAGCTTCCCATCCCACTCATGGAACAGCACACAGACGTGTTGCTCAAGGTCCACAGGGAACAAAGCCACCAACCCCCTTCCTATGCCAAGTTTCTTGCTCCCAAATCTTCAGTCTAAGCTAAGGAAAAATCTCGATATACCTGCCCATGGGTGTCACAGGCTGCTGGAACACTTCTGCTTTGGGGCTGAGAGCAAGAGGCGAAGGGAGATAGATGGGGCCTGGCAGAGGTCCTCAGGTTGCATGGAGGAGACCACCGGAGGTCATCCTGTCACCCCTCGACATCCCTGGATCCTCCTCGGATTGACAAAGAGCACATCAAGCTCGCCACCAAAATTAATCTCATGTTTAAATGAAGGGCTTGTTGTTTGGGAGGAGGCAGTGAAATTGTCAGCTTCAGAGACACCTGAATTAAAATCTAAAACCTGAATTATTCTGCTAGAAATAGCAAGAGCCGCAGCAGGGACAGAGGAGTTTTCTGCCCGCTCCTCCCAAGCCCGGTTCCTGCAGCCCCCCAGCAGACCCCGGGTGCCCACTCTTCTCGATCAGGATCACACACGGCTGTGTGCCCAGCACAGCTCCTCGGGGGAGTACGCAGAGACAAACAACAATAAAAGGTGATGCGTGTGTTTTTCCAGGCTGCATTGCTTCATCTCCCAGTTTTCCTCATGAAAAATGACTTCTTGAAGAGCAGTAACAGCTTTTCACACTTGGAAAGTCAAGCTTTCTGAAAGCTTCCAATTTTTAATCAGAATGAATGGCTGTGTGTTTTTTAACATCAGAAGGCAACTCCTACCCCATGCAGCATTTTCAGGTGTTCATTGGCCACATGAGGTTCCTATCAAAGGGTGGAACAGTTGAATAACAAGCAGTTTGCCAAAAACAAAGTCTTCTGCAAACAAGCACCCAACAGAAAATAAGTCCAGACTTGCCAGATACATAAGTTTCTGTATCCACTTAACTTTCTGAAGTAATCGGTATTAAATGTTCCTTTTTTTGTTGTTGAAAGGGCACTGCAGATAATTTTCAGAGTTTGATAGTCATTGCTTTCAGTTCCTCTTTTTGTCCTAGGGCCATATGCTTGGTTTGAAGTTGTGGGAATATCTTAAACAGTGCCAACGAAATATTGAGGATTGTCTAAATAGATTCTGAATACATTTTCTCTAAAATATGCTGGCAAAAAAAAAAGAGCAGATGGGTTTTGGTGCCATGTGGGGTAGACCCTTGTCTCCGCTAGTCCATACTTCCCAGGGACATTCACGAACACAGCAGCAGCTCCTCCTCGCATGGGTTTTCCCTCCTGACTCCAAGGCCAAGTCTTGGAGACCTTGAGCTCTGTTTCCAAGCTAGTTTTTCCCCAGCAGCCTGAGGACACATTCTTTTTCCAATGTGCCCATGAAGAACATGGACCATCTGCACGAGTACTGTTGCATGAGTACTGCAGAGCCAGAGGAGTCTGCCTCCTGATTTAGCGCCCGTTGTATGTCCAGACAGGTGTGACCAGGGTTATGCCCAGGAGACACGCTGGAAGAGCATTGTCATCTCCTCCTGACCACCGGTGTTTCACCGCTGTGCTAGAAAGTGAATTATCTTTGAGTTACATAGCCCTTGGCCATCTCCAGAGGGACGTGGCCAGAAGATGCACAAGACAGAGCAAAAAACGAAAGGCTGGTGCATGAACACGGATTTACAAAACAGTGGTGGGATTGAGGTGGCCACATTTCTTCAGGAAGCTGAACCAAAATACCCCTTGCTGAGATCCGTCTATGGACTATACAGCCTGCCATGGCTCTCCGAAAGCCCTGGTGCTAGGGCTTCTCACCATCCACAGAAATAAATGTCCCATTCGTTTTTTTGAAGCCTGACAACTTTTCAGCCTCGGCAAAATCTCCTGGCAATGATTTCCAGCAGCTAATTGTGTGGGAAAAAAAAAGTATTTCCTTTCATCAGTTTTCAATGCACTGCCTTCGTTCTCAGCTGACGAGAGCAGAAGTCCCCAATCTGCTTGCTTCATTTCACAGTGTATTTTGCACACTCGCGTTGCCGCGTGTGGCATTTCCATCCTGGGGAGGCTGCTACGCATTGTCAGTGGGAAAATCTGCAGCGGGCAGAGCACTGAAAATGGTAGGAGAATATCAAATAAATGTAAAAGCAAAGCAAGTAACATTGGGGCAGCAATGCTGATGGGCTTCTCCCTCCGCTGAATTAATTTCATGCCTCTATTTCTCATGAAGCTGCCACGGGCTCTGCTGCCTGCCGCACCAGCCTGCGCTGCTATCCAGGGACTTTGCTGGGAAACCAAAAGCCACGTAGCTGTGAAGTACGGCGGGCCTCGTGTCGGGCATATTGTCCTTTCTGTCTTCAGGTGACCTCTGCAGAGGAGACTTCTCGTTAGGCTGGTTCTCTCACCTCCAACCTCTCTGGATGTATCTGTCAAATGTGTTTTACACATGCACCGGTGCGATCTCTTTCTCCATTTGTATTCCATCTGCCTCCAACAAATTCTGAAAACCTTGCCCGGGCTGCCTCATTTGTATGCACTTAATCTGGCTTTATCCTGTTTTATGGAGCGTCTTCTTTAAATTGATTCAGGCAAAAGCATAGCAGGAGCTTTGCATAGATTTTGCATGCATGACATTTCTGCACAGTTGGTCCCATTATACACCATCCTGAGCGCGTTCTGCCCATAAAACCACCATATTAACCGAGAAAAAAATGCATCAAAGTAAAGAGAGCCGTGGGAGGAGGGGGATGAACAGAGCTGACCACTGTCCACTTCTCCAGTGTAGTTACAAGCAGCAATTCTCCCGTTTTCTTTCCCTGAGCATCCAGTTCATGTGGCATCAGCTGTACCTCCTCCTCCACCCAGACCCTTGTCTGACTGCTGAACCCCGTGGAGTGGGACCAGGCCCTGCCCAAGTCCCAGATTCCCCTTGTCCCTCTGGTGGCTCTCTGATACTCTCGCCAGGGGCACTTTGCAGCTGGCCGCAGACCCAGGGGACCGGGGCAGGGTACCAGAGAATGGGCAGCATCCTCAGGAGCTCATGTGATGGCCTGGAGAAGGCATCAGGAGCATCTCTTGGGCTCCTCCACCCGGGTAATAAACCACATCATCAGAGAAAAAACACTTTCTAAGAGCAGGAATGTAGCTGTCATGCCTTCTGTGATCTTCAGAAACCAAACCAGTCCACCAACCCCCTGGAATTATAGCTGAAAAATTTGCACCTCTTCTCAGCACACATAGGTGTACCTAGGTGTATACTTTCTGGAGCTATGAAATCCAGGCAGGAGCAGGTGTAATCGGGTGAATGCTGCTTATTCGGTGTGGCTAGGCAACAGCAAAAAGTGTTATTCAATATTTTATTGGAGAGAATTAATATTTCTTTAAAGGTCTGCTAATGATTTAACAATATTATTGTTATGTTAAGGTTGGGGGAATTAGAGAAAGAGTACTTGTGTTAATATGTCAACACATTAAAAACGCAGCTCCATTTAGGCAGACACTTAGGTTAATGTGTTACATATTAAAAAGTCCAATTTCCTTTGCCGGCTCCAAATAACAACTGAGATTATTGACACTGAATGATTTGCAATGTACTATTTTACTTTTCGCTTCTAGTGTTTGCGTGCTCTGCTTGATTTATAATGGTTGGAGCTCTGGCCTTATAAATTTTCTGTATTAAGAAAACATGAAGCCAGTTTTATAATATACAATAACAACGAGAAAAAATGCGTGCTGCCATGCATGGACACGGGAATGCGAGTGGGATCAGATCTTTCATAAAACACAATAAAACCATTCTCACAATGATATCAGCATTTTGTTGCTTTAGCAGGAGCCCACCGACCTACCCATGGGAGCTCCCGCACCTCTGACCGACTGCTGCCCATCTCTGTTGGCCAAAATCCTGCCTTTGCTCGGGATGTCTGCCCCGCAGAGGTGGGTACGATGTGATGGGTACAATGCATCCTGCAGCTGGTGGGCCAAGCGTGATGCAGGGCTGTGCTCTTGCTCTGGGACCCTCGAGAACCTGCCCCATTGGGATGCCGGTGCGGTGAGAAACCTCAAAAATCGTGATTCCTCTGCTTGTGAGGAGCAAGAAGAAGTCTTGTTGTGAGTGGCCTTCCCTCTCGCTGAGTGCTGAAGGCAAATCCAACACATTAACCAGGTGCAAATGGGAGAACTGGAACCCAGAGGCTCTTGGGGACGAGCTGTTGTAGTTTTACACCACACAGCCGCTCACTCACCATCCTCCCTAAGGGGATGGAGAGTGAAAGGGGTGAGGCAAAAAGAGACTCGTGGGTTGAGATAAGAACAATTTAATCACTAAACTACAATAATATTGGAAATAATAATGATGATGATAATAATAGTGATATATACAAATGAGTGACACACAGTGACACTGCTCACCGCCTGATGGCCAAGGCTCAGCCCATTCCTGGCTAATGATCCTGGAGCAGGAAGAGTCCCAAAACCACAGTCCTGGAACTGAGATGGGAGCCTGAGTGTCCGAGAGACCAAGAGAGAGAGGCAACCTGGAGGGTGACAACCTGGAGCCAGAGCGAGCCCTTCTAGACAGAGCCTCACCTACATACTGGCCATGCCAGGCATGGGATGGAACAGACCAGTGGCCAGTTTGGGTCTCAGTCCTAAACCTGGGGTCGAATCCTGGGCTGGTCCCTGGGGCTGTGCTCCCTCCCAGCTCCTCCTGCCCCTGCAGACACGGGCACAGCAGTTTCAGCTTAGGCAATCCCCCTGTTTCTGAGTGCAAAGGTGGGAAGCAGCCTAAGGTTATACCCTGCTTAAAACAGTGTTGGGTAATGATCATACAGCCCCGGAGACTCACAAATATTAGAGCCTGGAGAGGTCCTGTGGACATTTCTGACTTCCAGTCTGGGTAAGGGAGCACGACAACCTTCCCTATGACGCTCCTGCATCACACCCCCTACCCACTGCGCATCCTCATGCAGGACTCAGGCCTCCGGGAGATGCAGAGAATTCAAGAGCAGCTCTTCAATTTGGGTTGCCTTTAAAGTTTGCTGATGAGAAGAAGAAGATATTTATCTGCCTGGCTGAGCTGTGGTTCAAAGACCCAATAGCTGCATGTACACCGCCGAGATGAATGCAGTATACATTTCTGAATTGACTTTTTATATACTCGTCATCAATAAATCCTCAAAGCCACTCGTATCAGAATGAAAACTAGCAATGGAAATCATTAGATCTACAGTCAGTAATTGATAACACGCATTTCAGACGTGGAAATGAATTAGCTTTTGGCTTATGGGGGAGATTCCAGACTGTATCCAATTTCATTAGGCAAGAAATGAAATGAATATGATGATGAACGAATAGCCTTCACTGTTCTGCTTTTAAAAGGGAACACTTTGTTATCTTTTCACTTCTTCTGAGGCGATCTTTGTTGTTGTCTCTAAAGTTTAAAGAGCTCAAAAGTAATCTTATGGTTTAGTAAGATGCAAACTTATGACTTGCCACATCTTTTTCTCTTTTACCAGCCTTTTGGGATGAGTTTTCCTCCTAGGCAGACACAGGGTGGTTTGCACCCCATCCTTAACAGCCAGGTTTCCCCTGTCAGTGCCACAACATCCAAAAACCTCTTTGCCCAAGCGATTGAAAGAGCTCTGATAAGTGAGATGTGAGCTGAAACGCCCTCTGCCATCCATGTACAATCTTCTCTCACCAAGAAAGTGCTTTCAGGCCATCTTTCTGCTCAGAAACTTCCAGACGCTGCTCTCTCTAACTTCAAAACACAACCAAAAAAAGTTGCAAGGAAGCAGGTTTTCAAACTGCTGTTGGACGAGGACGTACGGCAGGGAGCAGCTCTTCCACCCCAGGATGAGCTGCGGGATCCAGACTCGTCCTTCTCCCCCTCCATCCCACCCCAAGCTGGGACAGCGGGGGTCTGGCTATGCTTGAGCACATTTTAGTGAGCAGAGAATGTGAAACAGTTGTTGTTGCTGCTGTTGAAATATTTCATCTTGAGTTTCAACTGTTTAAAAAAAAAAAGACGACACCCCCTCCCAGCATTGTTTTGTGTTATTTTGGCTGCAGAAGTGTGCTGATTGGAACACAGGAAACTGAAGTGCCAATCTCAGTATGTCACAAGGCAAAGTTTTCACAGTTTGGGCTTATTTTGCTTTTTCAGAAGGAAAAGGTCAGGAAAACTACAAAATAGAAAAATCAGTTACTGTTTCTGGTATTCCCAAAATCTCCAGTTTCACCAGTATGGAGGAGACATTTTTGAAATCTCAAAGCAGCTCTGTAGGACACAGTATTAAAATGCCTCCCCTTTCTGTCCTATCCTCCTTCGTGGACCCGCTGAGCAAAGCCTTCTCCTCTCTGCAGACGCTAGGGCGTGCTTTCCCGTTAGTGTTCTCTTCTGTCAGTCGAGCAACCCTGGTTCTCTCCGTCTGTCCTTGAACACTGCATTTTCCACATCCCTGGCCATCCTGTTGCCTCCCCCTGGGCCTCCCCAGCCCACCTCCTTGGTGAACCGGTGGGGACGGTGCCTGGGGACCCCTGCCCAGCCTGATTGCTCCTCAGGTTTTGGCTCCTCGTCACCCACCCTCGGCAGGCTCTGGCCCCTGCTCACAGCAGTGGGAAGTTGCTGTCCCAAGGCTGGGCTCTGATGGGTGACAGCCCACCCAGACCTTTCCAGTTCGTGTTGGAAGGTGGGGGCTCCTCCCTGGGCTGTCTTGACGGTAATACTTTGCCCTCGTCCCTATTAAATTCTGTTCTGTTTTTATTTTTCAGACCTTTTCATTACATTACCAGCATCACCTGTCCTCCCGTTTGTCTCCAGTCTCTCCCACTGCAGAACAAACCACATGTTTTGGAAAGATAAGTCTCCACTCCATCCCCCAGAAGTGTTCTACAGGACCAGATGCAAAACCAGCTCTTGCAAAACCTCATTTTTAAGTGTCTTGAAACATTTCTTGGAGGTAAGGAAATGCTTCCTCCTATTCTCACATATCGGACTTGCAGAGAGCCTTGGTGGGACACACATCAAAGATCGTCAGGGGGGTCACGTAGTTTTTATGGCTGCTGGAGGGAGAGGCAGGTCCCATGACCTGGGGACTCATGCAGTCCTAGTGTAGGTGTCTTGCAGAGGTGGGAAAAACTGAGCACTGAAAGGACTTTTAATTTGTCCCAAGCTGGTGGCAGTCTGGAGGAAGAGTCAGATGCCGTACAGGGGCACAACGCGTGGCTGCTCGGAGCTATCTATTTCATTCTTCATACATTTTTAATAAGATAAAAAAAAAAGTATATACTCCACAAACATAAATCTGAAATTTGTAAAATTTATAGGAGGGGGAAAAAAAAAAGAAAAATAAAAACCCCACAGCTCCTCTTTTGTTTGCTCTGGGCAGCGTCCCAAACTCACACCAAACTGCAGGAGTGATCTTAGCTGGCCTGAAAACACTGAGGCTATTACAAGAATTGAATCCAGACCTTTCAAAAAAAATAATTTAAAATTACAGAGAGACCCATATGGTTAAAGAGTATTAAAGTCACAGAGTCAAGTACTCGAAAGTTAGGAAGTCAGAGATTTAAGGTTGCTTGCAAACGCACTTTGAACAGGAATGGCAGAAACCAGAGCTCAGATCTGAGAGCCAGCCTGGCTGCCTTTCCCGTGCTGATTCGTGCCTGTTTCTCAATGGAAGCAAATGAGGTTCTAAAAGTTTTCTTTAACCTGTTTTAGGCACAACGGCATGTTTTCCCCTTCCCAAGTTCTGAGGTCTAGAGGGATGCCTTTGCAGTCGTCCCGTGCCAGGACACCGCTGTGCTGCTGCTCGGACCGCGGCCGCAAAGCAAAGTTATTCTGGCACTGCTGATCTGTAAGAGGGTGGGAGGTTTTTAGCAATTCTAATTGAAGAAGGTCCAGAAACATCAAAAGTCCTCTTTGGTTGCTGTGAACCCCCGGGGTCATCCCGGTATGCCAAAATCAATAGTACTCGCACCGTATTGATTTTGAAATTTGAGATTAAAGCCAATCATTTTCTATTGCCAGCTGCCATCGAGAAAACCAAAGGAGGAATGAAAAGTTCTCACCAAAAGAAAGAAAAGCAAAACAAGAAGAAAAGGGATTGAGTTATGTTCCTTTGTACGAAATAATCAGCTTTAACCAAGATGAGTTTTAGGTCTCAACACGCTGAGCGCTAACAGGGCTGTTTCATTATCATCCAGCCAATGATTTTGGAATGAAGGATTAACAGCATCTTAAACAGATGCTTCCAATGAACTTTCAAAAATATATGGGGTGGTTTTTTTTTTCTCTACTAGGGATTAGAAGTCTGTACAGTAATTAGTTCTGAAATATTTTGGCTGGATTACTGTGTACTGCTGTATGAAGGAAATGTAACTATCTCTCACTAGTCTGGCTAATACGTTCCATTTTGTATTTCAAATTCATTTATATTGTCTGTGGATTTGCTAAAAGTATAAATAGAACAAAATCCCAATTTTCATTTGCTGGGAATTTGTCAGTACACATGCTTTTGAGAACCATCTCGAAAAAACAGCCTCTTTTTTTGACTGAAGTCTGAAACGTTGCAGAGCTAAAGCTGTGCCTTACATTTCCTGCAATGGCCCCTGCTCTTGAATTTGCAGTTTTGAGGTGTCTGGGCTTTGTAGAGTTCAGAGAGCAACAATTGTTTTCTTGATGAAGCCTTCAGGAAACAAGATAACTTGAAAGACTGTTCACTGTTTGCCTGCACCCTGATGTTTGCACAAGGGTGTTCTTGGACGTATTTTCCGAAATGGTTGAGCGTCCAAAGAAGTTGATCAGGAAACCCAACGCGAGGTGGGAGCATGCAACACCTCTCAAGAGCAGCAGCTGCCTCCTGCATGCCGCAGTCTGGGTACCCCCGCCCCAGCTATCTGAAAGCCAAGTTGGAGACCAGATCCTGTCAGATCAGGAATTCCCGATTGGGATTTCATCCTTTGGGATGTGTAGGTTCACTACAGGAGCACTGACAGGGGTGAGAGGCTGTTCACCTCTAGGCAGCTGTGGTTTAGCAAAGCTCCACGTGGAAATCTCACCCATTGCTGGCAGCTGCCTGGAAATGAAGTCTATTGGCCAAGATTTACTCACAGAAATTAGTCAGCAAGTATTTTCAGTTGCAAGACTGAGAAAACCACTATGCTGCTCACAAGCAATTAAAAAAAAAAACAGGAAAAGAAGCCCGTAATTCATCAAATAAGTGATTCATAATGAATTATTAGCTCTTTGCTATTGGCTACTGTGTATCACCAGGGTCTAGAAGCAGACAGGGCTGGGGGAAGATTGTAAATCTCATTAACAGGCAGCAGACATATGGTCTTGATGGAGAGGAGGGGGAATCCTCCTGTTATTTCCTCCAGCGAGGCTCCCATCTTGCCTGGGTAGAGGTCTCTGATTCTGCTCTGCCTGTCGAGCACAGAGACGTACGGCCTCAGCTTCGCTTCCCCGTGCCCATTGCAGTGCCAGCTTCTCCTCCAGTCCAGACCAGTGGAGCTCCAGTGTCTGGAACCCCGACAGCCCAGAATGAGAGAACCCCAGATTTACCCTCCAGGAGCAGGACAAGAGGACTAATGTCATGCCGTTATGTACATCTGATTTACAGTTCCTCTACAAATCGAGCGTGGCTTGTCCTCCGAGAGTCTTTGTTTACAAGGACAAAATCTTCATCTGCCAGACGCCAGTGACACGAGCTCTTCTCATGCGCGACACTCTCGCCGACGCTGCCAGTCCCTCTGTTTCCCTTCGCTCCAGCGTTCGCTGTTGTTGGTCTTGGTTCCAGAAAGAGTGTGAAATATTTACAACAGAACCCCTTTTATTTTCCAGGTCAACCTCTCCTTCGGATTTGGCAACCTTAGAAGAAGATGAAAGCAAAGTATCTTTATCGCGCAGCCCAGAAGAATTTACAGTCCAAATGAACCAATTTCGAGGAGCAAGAGCAGGGGGCTTTCGAGGTCTTAGCTGTTACTTTTCTGCATTCTGCTGCCTTGGAATGAAATGCAATATTTATAGAAAGGAAAACTGTGCGCATTTAGACTGACATTTGGAGCCAGCCTTGTTGTTTCTAAATATTCATGAAGCAAGTAGACTGTAAGCATTTCAACAGTGAGGAAAACATTCCTTTGGTGTATTTTCCACATAATTCTCTTTTGCATTCATTACATTTCCTGTATTTTTGTTGCTTTAAACATCTTCTCTTCATTACATGGCTTTTGAGATATGGAGATGTGTAAAATCGGCAATCTACTGGAGCGAAACACAGCGTACACTCATCCTGTGCTCGGTCCTCTGCATCCCATCGCTCTGGCTGGCAGCGTGCCGAGCGCCGGCTCCCACCGGCAGCACCGCGTGTGCCGTGCTGTTCACATCTGCCACCAAGCATCGCCCTCCGCATTGCGCCGTGGCCACAACCCGTTCATGTGTTGGCTGAACACGTGTGTAAAATCTGCTTGTACCCACCCAGGAATACGTCCCCAAACGAGGTGCAATGGCCGTTGTTGGCAAGGGTGACAGAGTGGCAAATTGGTCCTTGGGCTGCAGGCTTGTAGAGGGGCTGGGGAAATATGGGATAAAAAAACAGACAGGAAGGGAAGGGAAGTGGAGCGCAGGAGCACCTTCCCATCCAATAATCTCAGGAGACAAGTGACCATTTTCCCCGCATTTCTCACGATGTCACGGGCTGCAGCACGGCTGCGATCCCACCAAACATCCTGGGCTTGGGCGGATGCTGTTTCCCTGCTGTGGCTGCCATCGCCACCCTCTCCGATTTTTTTTGTGCCATCCTCTGAAGTGGCACAATACCCGAGATGAAAGAGCAGCATGGCCTGATGCAGGAGCATCGCACTCTCTATTTCATCCTTTCTTCCTCCCCTAATAGCCCCCGCCACTGTAGCCCCTTTGCTGGGCTGACAGCCGCAGACAAGCGCCTGCTCCGAGATCTCATTTCGGAGGTAATAGCTAATTTAGTTCCTTTCATGGTGAGTGTAGAGCCAGGTTATTTTCCCCCTATGTGCTTTACTTTGCTTTTAACAACACTGAATGTCAGCTGCCGTTTTACCGCTGGAGCTCGGCGCTGGGAGCTCCTTCTGTGGCTCGACCGCAGCTCTGGGCTGTTGGCTGTGATGAAGCCAAATAATTCAGTATTGCAAAATAGGACGTGGAGCCAGCTGAGCCGCATGGCAGAGCAGCTTCCCCTTCCTTCCAAGGCACCTCCAAGGATTAAAGCTGTTTCAGTAGTGCATAAACATAATACATCCGAGCAAGGTAGCTCTGCAGAGCCAGGAGCAGCTGGGCAAGGCAGACTGAATAAAAAGGTTGGGAAAGGGACTCAGTGCTCCTTTCCCACTGCATCCTTGGAGAAAGAGTCTTTCTAGAGATGGCTGGATGTGCGGAGTCCTCCGTGCCTCCAGGGAGGCTCCTTCTGTGCCCTGGGGGACACCGGGATGCCCAGCAAACATGGGTCCCCACAGTGCTCCTCTGGTCCCCTGTCACTTTGGCTTCTGCAGAGCCGCTCGAGTCCCAGCAGAGATCATCTCGGGGTCTCAGCGGGCCAGTCTGCCCTGCTGTGAGACCTGCTGGTTTGTTCATGTCATTTGTTTCCGAACAGACCGACCTTTCTCTGGGGTATTTCTGGGTTTTTTTTGGTGCAGGATCTGCCCGAAAGCCTTGGGAAGCTGCAGGAGAGCACATGAGCAGACTGCTCTCTGCTCCGTATTTTCACAAATCTGCGAGGCTCGAGTGCCAGTTACCGAGGGTGGAGGCCCTTCCCTGGGATATCTCATGTATCCAGGGGCTCCAGTTCTTTCCTTAATCCTGTTTTCCCCGATGACCCAAGGGCCAGCCTCGCTGTTTGTATTTCCCTGGGCTGCCCCTGGGCTTGTGCTGAATCTTTCCCTTGCCCATCTCCCTGGTACCCGGGCAGAATGAAGGATTTGGCAGCAGCCCTGGGGCCAGGGCTTCTGGAGACGCGTTGCTCGCAAACAAAGAACTAGATAATCTGTTTTTGCTTTTCCCTTTTCCCTTGATTGCCCCTGCTCGGCTCCGCAGGCTTCCTGTTTCTGCTGCGCTTGGGAAGGGCTGTGGTTTCGGTTTCCATGCGCTCCCCACGCCTGCCCCATCTGTCAGGGGCTTTGGCGTTTACCCTGGCAGGGCGTATGCTCTTCTCCGTCTTCCATGCTTGGGAACAGCCTCTGCTTTTCGCTTCTTTTATTTTCTTTTTTTACTTTTTACCTTCTCGTGGCTTGCAAGCGTAGCTTTGCTCCGACTCGGGAGGAAATCAAAACACCCAGAGACCTCCAAATCCTTCACAAACACAGAATTTCTGTCCACCCATTACCATTACTCACAGATTATTCTAATTTTTTTTCAGTATTGAGGCTGGTTTATATGTACATATACTTGACCTCGGATGGATGATTGCAGCAAAAGGAGTAAATAATGCAGCGGTGAGTTACAGAAACGAATACCTGGAGATGAAACCTGCCGTAGCAGAGCCCTGTCAGAGCCACTGCTCCGTAATGTGGGCGGCTGTGATTTATGACCCCCTGATAAAGATATCCTGATGGAGAAAAGATGCAGTTATAGGTAGGCAGGAGAGATGTCACCTAGTTTATGTATTTTGAACTTTTATTTTGGTGCTAGAAACACATATATGAAAGACTATTTGTCAGAGCCAGGCAGAAAATGAAGATATTTTCTGATAATTTTAACATATTACCTCAAAATATTGCTGAAAAAGTTTGGTTTTCCAGCAAGAAATTTCTGACCAAGTTGTAGATACGTTTTCTTCCAAAATATTTTATGTCTTCCTATTTATTCTCACTCTGACAGTAGGGATTGCTGCCAAGTGCAATTTTTTACTCTTAATGTAAAGGACTACGTATCGATACTTTTGGAAGATGAAGACGTTGGAGCCTTTAGGCCTAGATGTGATAAATGGAGACTGTCTAGGGTGAGATAATTAGAAAACAGTTGCAATTATCGTTGTTGCTCATTGAAAATCCCGGGTAATTTGCATGCAAGACTGCTGGCTTCGGCTTCGAGAAGGTGAACGAGCTGGATTGACAAATTTGTTAAATCTGCTTGAGAAGCACAGTTTAAAATAATAACAATAATTAGTAGTAATATAATTGATCTATTTTGTTCTGTGCATGACAGGAATTCACTTTAAATTGAACCAGCAAATTAAAGCAACATTTAGCATACTAAACAATATTGCTCGTGAAAACGTCTATTTATATCTGCCAATAATTGTTATCTAACTATGAAGTATGTGCAGCAGATCATACAGTAACCTTGTGGTGCGTCGGAGAAGAGAGATTTAGATCACTGAAGAAGGCTGAGATTTTCCAATAAAAGATATCGAAAACATCGAGACAGTTCATTGCAAAGCAAGTCACCGAATAATCCACCGCACCTTGTAGTAGAAACGATCTCGTTATTTGCGTACCAGAGGTTAAATGGAATTCAGCTAGATGGCCAAACTGCCTTTCTGGCTGTTATTTTCTGTTCTGAAATTAAATAAATGAAACCTGGAGGTATGGCAGGGGGAGGAGGATGGATGGCAAAAAAAGTCAGTTTGAGGGAAAAACAGGCTTTGAAAAGCAATTTCTATTACTTTCATTTTCAAAGCCTGTTTTTTTGTGTGTTTTTGTGTGGTTTTTTTTTGTTTTGTTTTTTATTAGCACGAATGCCAGTCTGTTCTAGCTAATTTTATTTGGAGAATCAAACTCTTGACAGCACTCTGCCGTCTTAGCCCTTCCTGTTCCCTTCCCTTATCTTCGCTCCCTCTTGCCCCATGGTCAGGACAGGAGGGCAACGTCTGCAGATAAACTCTGTCTGAAGGGTCCTTTGCAAAATACCGACAGCTTGGAAATTTTTATCTTCATTTTCCAGCACCTGACTCCAAATCTTGCTGTGATGGCCAGAGCCTGGGTGTCCCCTGAGGGCAGCTCCTCTCTGATGTCCTGGGTCATGGATTTCCCTGTGCTGCCCCTGCCCAGGGCTCAGCCTCCCGCGGGGGGGATGCTCCGTCCCTCCCCAGCGATGGGGGTCCTTGGCAGGCAGGTTGTGGAGGAAGGCAAGCTCGGTGCGTGCAGGCATTTGCCACCTCCTTCCCCCTCTGCTTCCTCTACATTTGCAACTAAGCAGATTTGCACTGGGTTTTCCTGCAAGTCAAGAAAAATAAATGTCCAGCACCAACAGCTTGTCAAACTTCTCCCTGGCACCTGGGGTCTGGGTGAGTGTTAGCCACAGTTCCTGGTCTGGGGAGGAAGGGGTTAAGCCAACTGGGGCAGCCACCGAGTTTTGGTGACATGCTGAATCACAGTGGCTAAACCCGAGGAGCAGGGACAGGGCAAAGTGTGGCCCGAGGTCTGTTCGTGTCGGCAGCCTTTGCCCTTGGTGTTGGCTTCACCACACCTGGCTCCCGTGTCTGCAGTGCCGGTGCCTCGGGAGAGCTTCTCTCCCGCAGTCCTCGGTGGAGTCGAGTCAATAAAGTTAATGGAGCTCAGAGACGGACTCATCCAACCAAATGAGAATTTTAATTTTTTTTTTCCTCTTTCAGGAAAAGATGAATACCATCGTAGATCCTGCAGGCTGTCTGAGCTCCTGGCAGAGGTGGGGAATCTCCACAGAGCCCACGTCCAGCCCCATGCGAAAGGCTGAGAAAGTCATTCCTAGCTCCTAGACCTGGTCCCTGCTCTAGGTTGGGTCAATCTGTGTGCTTGCCAGACCTAGACCCATCATTTCAAGCAACCCACGACTCCTAGACCCCAGTTCAAAGCCTACTGATGTCCGTAGGGGTCCGTCTACAGACTTGCCTCATTCATGGGTGAGACCTTGAAGGCTCCAGCTAATTCCTCGTTCCCCAGCACGGCACGTTGTGGAGCAGCAACATCCACCGTGCTGACGGGAAGCGGTCAGGACAGTGCCCAGGGGTGAGCTGGAGAGGCACTGACAGATTGCCGTGGTGCGTGTCGTACTCCACCTGGCTCCCGGCTTCATTTTAATAAGTGACTTGGTTTCCCAGGGACTAATATTAATTGAGCAAACTGTTTAATTTTGCTGATTAATTAACACAGGAAAAAGATCTGACCTTCTGTGGAGGTAATAATGTTCCTCTTAGGCCACCACGAGAGGATGGTTTAATTCTGTGACCCCCAGAGCAGCTCGATCATTACTGCGTGCTGGATATGACGGTGAAATCCTCTTTCCTGAGGGGAATGTGGGTGACCCTGGGTGAGCAGAGCACACAGAAAAGGAATTATCTGGTTTATGCAATCAGTAGATCAAGAGATAATAACAGTGCAGAAATGTCATGAAGTACATGCCTGTCTCCGTGTACATTAGCCGTCCACGTGCCAAGAAGTTGGGATCGGAGGCATCTGGTCTGTCAAAAAGCGGAGTTAAAAGAAAAGCAGAGAAAACTTTGCCTTTTGTTCTCGGCTGATCAGAGTGAAGCAGCCGCGGATGGAGGGATGAGACGCTTCTAAAACAACGTGAGGTTGCGGCAGGGCACGGAGTCTGTGCTCCTGTGGTTTGGGACCCCATCCTAAGCCCTTGGGTTGATTTACAGCCCACTGCCCTCTCCTGGGTGGTTTGCTAACCCCAAATGCCTGCAGATAGACACAGGAACACAGACTGCTGCTCAGCCTTTGACTGATTTTCGTTGTGACCCAGGGGGCCTCTGACCCCTTCCCCTGAAGTATTTGGTGCTGGCAATTCTTTTTGGTGGCATCTCTCCAGGTTGCAGAGCTGGCAGGGGCTGTGGCTCGGCGCTGGCCGGTCACCACGAGGCCAGTCCTTTGGGTCCCCCTCCCAGGGAGCTCTTCCCTCCCTCAGGTCGTGCTGTGCAATGAGAGGAGAGGTTATAAACCCAGGCACCAGGGTGATGGGCAGCATGTGCATCCTTGGGAAACTAATTTGGCTACGGCAGTTGCAATTTCATTTCCTACTTCAGTCCTTCATTGTCTTTCCATAAGACCAAGAAGACTTTGGTGGCAACTTGCTCTGATTCCTTGTCCCTTTTTCTACAAAGCCATTTACCTGTGCAAATTCCTGCTCTGTTGCCCATTACCCATCCATCCCATCCTCCCGTTACCCTGCGTGGAGTCCAGCCTGGCTTCTGCAGGACAGCGCTTGCCATCTGAAGGTCGAAGAGGCTGACGTGCCACCACCCTCCCATTTTTCTAAGGCTCACTCTCCTGGTCTGTCGTAAGACACTGAAGGCACTGGATGCCTTTTTCTCCTGTTCCACCATCACACAGTGATAACGGATGCATTTTCAATATCTAATCTGACGCTACGTTGCTCCCTAACCAGCCCTCTAGACCCGCTACAAGGTTCTTGTAATAAATTCAACACTAGAGCTGGTCGAAAACAGCTCAGACGAATGTTGTGGGTTTTTTCCCCCCATAGGAAAACACATTCGGACTGAAATCAAAACATTTTGAAGGAAACGAGTTGATTTTGACTGGGAAGTATCAAAACAGATTGTTTCAACTTTCTCATTTTGTTTTGACAGTATCAAAATGTTTCATTTCCATGAAGTAAAAACATTTGGGTTTGATTTTCTCCTCGTTTAGGTTTGACTTTCCCTTTACATTAAAACGTTGTATTTTCTCATGAAAAGCCGGAATAGAAGCTCGTGTAAATGTCAGAACAGCCAAATGGAAACACTTCAGTATTTCGGATGTCTCCGCTTGCAGCCCAGCCGCCCCACGCCGGGGCTGGAGCCCTCCGTGCCGCTGGCCAGCCCCAGCCCACCGCCGGCATCGGAACAGAGGATCAGGAATAGATCCAAACCCAGCCCAGGAGCCAGCCAAAGCAACCACAGCAGCTTCAGGTGCCTTCCAGCCCTACCCGGAGGGCAGTGGGTTTGCTCACACGCTGGGCTTTGCTGCCAGCCCTTTGGGGTGCTGCTGTGATCCCCATCCGGTGCTAAATCTTTATGGAAACCATGAAAGCTCTGGGGCTGGAGCAAAACCACGTCTTCATTTCTCACCTCGCTGTGCTTCAACCACTATTAACAGCTTTTGTTACTGGAAGGAAGGAGAAGGGTTTAATGCCTGCCAGAGAGGACGTCCTGGCTTGGGGTGAGGCAGGATGTGTCGGCAGGCTAAAGAAAGCAATTAAAGCAAGGTGGCACGTAGAAATGAACCTTCAGAAGATAGAACCAGATAAAATGACCCCTCTTCCTTGGTCTATCTGTATCACGAACTGGTGATTCATTTCTCCTTGGTGCTCATTACCATGGAGAGAATTAGTAGGTAGCTTTAAAAGTCCCGAGCATTAAAAGATTTTATTTCCTGGGTCCATTTTCTGTTCTGCTTTCCCATTTACTCGCTGCTTTCCCATACAGCTTTTCCTAGGTATTTGGGGATGTATTTGTGGCTTTTGCATCATCAGGGCTTGAGAAATAAAATGGGTTTACCTCTGTAGTGGCTTGTTTTCGGTATCTCAGCCACGTCTGAATGCCCTGTATTGCTTTCGGAAGAGGAGATGAGGGCTGAACGACCAGCAAGCTCAAGCTGCAGCGTTGCTTTTGGTGAGGGCATTGCTTGTGGGTCTCTTTCTCTCTTCCACCTTTGACTTTTTTAGGAGTTTTACTATTTTGGAGACTGCTTTCTTCCAGCAGCTTAGGTTAAAACTGGCTGAGGGGTTAACATGTTCTTAGAGAGCAAAAGATCCCATCAGCTTTCCTTCTGGGAAACGCGAAGGGTTACAGGGGGGTGAGCGGCCACATGCCCGCGGTGAGAGAGAGGATGGGTGCTGGGCTCAGGTGGAAAAATGCCCACGAGCAGCAAGAAACGGGTCAGAGGAGGCCTGCGGAGGGCAGGGGGAGGGGATGGGGACCCCAAAATCGTGCATAGGGCCCCTTAACACAAGCACAAAAAGCACAAGTACAGCTGCTTTGCAGAGACAAAGCACATCTCCGAGTACCTGGAGCCTTGTCCGTGGCTCATTTAACGGGTCCAGCTCAGCCCCTCGTCCCACGCGGCCGAGATCAATGGGTCATATGGAGCGTAAGTGTTTTATGAATACATTAGGAGTGTGATATTGGCTGGAGTCTATTAAACAAGCAAAGGCCCCAGAATAATAGCTTCTCTCCGCCGCAATTAGAAGTAAGTTCGTGTGCAGTTTCACTCGTGCAGTTAGATCTGATCCCTTGGCCTCGCCTCTGCCGCCCACCGTGGGACACGGCGTCTCCAACAGCAAACCGTCCTGGAGAAATCGCAATATAAAACCACATCACTGCGTTTAAAAGGGGAAAAGAAGAAAGGCTGAGAGAGAAAGAAAGGGGGCTGGGGGCAGGGGAGGAAACCAACACCTCATTGAGCTGATATTCTGGTCCTGGTGAAAGCCCAAGATCATTCCTAGGAGCCCTCACAAGTTCATAAACACCTTTATTTGTAGTTTCCAATTTGACTTTGTTCAAACTGGAGGGTACGAATGTGTTCCTGTCACTAGCTGCTGATTCTGCTACTTCTCCAAAAAGAATGGCTTTGCCTTTTTTAGTGCGTGCCTCATAAAGTAGGGATTAAGAGCATTTTTTTAAAACATAGTTTTTGTAATAGTGGAGCCCCAAACCCCTTCAATCAGCAAACTTTAGCACGACTTGACAGACTAAACTGCCATTCCTTAACCCACAGGACAAGAAGTGCCATTTGCACATGGTTGAGCGGCGAGCAAGAAAGATTCATGTCGCTTGCTAATTGCCTTTGGCTCTGCGCCACCGCACAAACACTTCAGCACCGACTGCATTTCTGCTCCCGATTCCATCTTGGTAAATGTCTTTTTCTGTATTTCAATGACTCAGGAGTGCATGTAGCTAGAATTCTTTTAGAAAGGTGGGCAAGGAAAGGACAAGCAGCTATTGCTGGAGAGGTACAGGGAGGAAAATTTCTCCAGCAATGCCTGTGAACACAGCAGGAGCCGAGAAGAGACCTCCTGGACACAAAGCTCACACTGAAACCTACTGTAAATATCGCTGGGTATTCGGTTCCTCATGTAAAAGCACTGAGTTAATGTAGAAAGAGCACATTAACCGTCACGTAGAAGAACTCTTGCCTTCAATATTCTACCCTCAGCCACGTCTCCCAGTGCTATCGGACGCATCTGAACATATCTGAGATGTCCACACAGGGTTGGGAAATAGGACAGAGGAATTATGAAGGGCATGTGTCCTCCTTAAGTGTGAATACGGGGGGTGGATACTCCTTCTCAGGATCCTGGACATCTCTGTGGGCAACTGGAACCATCCATCCCAGTCCCCCTTCTGCCTGCAGACAGTACCCAGATCAACGCAAAGCTGAGCTGCCTCATTCCCTACCTCTGATCCCTCAGGGTGGGGTTGGTGCTGGTAGAGAGAACTCCACCAGCCCTTGTCCACTGTGAAGAGCACAGCAGAAAAAAACCCAAAAAACCCAAATAGGGGAAATGAGCAGTTCCAGGCTCTGGGCCAGAATCTGCAGCAAAAAAGACAAACAAGGACTGTGAACATTCAGACTAACCAAAAACACTGACCAGCCCTCCTGCATGTCAGGGAGAGGCAGGTGGGAGCCCACCTTAAGGTTCATTCAGAGAAGAGCAAGATGCAGATGTTGGCAATGGGATGAAGGACGTGGCTGTCCTGTGAACCCAGGCAAGCGGCCAAGGTGGGGATGCAAGGAGGTAACGAGCTTCTTCATTTCCAGACTCTGCAGTCCTCACAGGACAATATTTAATGCACTTTCTAAATTCTACAAGTAACTTTCAAAAGAGAATTGAAGTGCTTGGCATGAGCCTTCCTGAAGAACCACGCTGCATTTCCAGGTGTCTGCACGATCTCCTTTAGAGCCGCGTGGCAGAAACCGTAGTCATTGATAAACTTGATCTGTTCATTTCTCCGGGGCAGGATCCTGTAAATAAGCAAGATTTGTTTCTCTCTCCTCCTTCTTGCGGACAGGATGACAGATTTTGATTTCCCGAATCTTTCCTTTTCATGGGTGGTCTTCTGTAAAGAAATACCACTTGCATGGAGTCTCTTTTAATGGACTTAATTGAAATGATGGCAAATGACATGACTTGAAGTGTGGTGTAAATATACTCACATGGGTACACTTCTAACAATACCCAATGTATTATTATATAGCAACAAAAAGCTTTCATGGTAATAGCCTCGCGTTGACTCTAAATACCGATTTCAGTATATTATGTGCTATGTACCCCGCAGGCAAAACAGCACGTACAGGCCTTAAACCAGGAACAATTGGGATTTGGCAGGTCTATTTAAACCCACAGAGGATGCAAACGACCACAAATGCTACAAAGGTGACGTCAAACTGTCAAACCAGGTGATGAGTTAGGCTGGGGAAAATTCATGGTGAGAACCGAGTGATGTTTTCCTGGGGTGGAGCGGTCAAGATGAAGCCCCACATGCTGAGCAAACAGACCTGGAGCTGGTCCACTGGATAAACCCTGGGAACCAGGCTTCTGTTTGAAGCTCTGGAGCTTTTCAGACTGGGGACATCACGAGACAGCAGGAGCGCTGCGTGGCGGTGCCGGTGTTTGTGGTCGCTCCCCAGAAAGAACTGCAGTAGCTGGGGCATTCATGGAGAAGTTGGGAGCTTGACATCCACGTCCTTGCCAGCAGGTCCCAGTGCCTCCACTGCCCACTTCTCATCTTCAGGCCCTCCTCGATGCTCCTCCAAGTCCTCCTGAACTTCACGCCATGGTTCTCACCGACCTGCTGTCTCCTGCTCATGCTTTAACCTCACGCAGCTGAACAACTGCACAGGAAGCGGGAGCATTGCTCAAGAAAGGACATGTGTTGTGTTTTAGGGCCAGGTTACTGTCTCTTAGTCTGAGTGTATCAGATGAAAGATGATCCTCTTATTCTCACCATAAATTACTTTGCACGTTGTCACTTCCAGCTCACAGCTTGCACCCGTTTGGGAGGATAATACAGAAATAGCAGGTGGCTCCTGTGGCCTGAAAACACTCTGGAGCTTTCTGACATTTCTGGGGAAAAAAAATGAAGTGGACAGAGAGAGGTGTGCAATGGCATGAAGACTTCCAAGGATGGGAGGACTAATGAGGAAAACTGTCAATCAATGACTTGGCTGGATGGGGAGAGACTTCTCTGTCCTGCAAAGGCTCCTACCAGGGATATGTCAGTGATGATAAATCTTGCTTAAATTACTAGGGACAGCCTGAAAATATAACTAAGTAGCTCTCAGAAAACATAACCTGAGTAGGTCTCATCCTGCTCATAGTAACGGGAACAAGGTAGGCAGAGGGCCAGAGTGACACCAGTCTTAGAAAAGATTTAGCTCTGGCTCCAAGTTTAAACAGCATCAAGTCTTTCTACGTGCCTTTGTCTAATAGCTGTTAAATATAAATAGTTAGTTCAACACTTTAATGGATTTCCCCTTATTTTCAAGGGAGGATGTATTTCTCTGTCCTCTAGATTAAAAGTTCTTTTAGGAAAAAAAATCTACAAATGCCTCAATTCTCTGTTTTTTATAACTGCTTAGGAAAGAAAAGAGCTTTCATAGTAAGCGTAAGAGAACACAGATCTGGTCTGTGATATCTGCTTGAAAATGGTCTTCCGAGGAACATCAGATCTGTTCAAATCGGGCGTCGAAACCCTCTGTGCTACACACAGCCCCAGACACTGGGCAGGGGAAAGGACCAGATCTGTGGGGGTGACATCCACAGACAGCTAACAAAAGTGTTTTCTGAGAAATCATCTCCGCATGGGAAACACAGCGACAGCTTCCCGTGACCCATCTTCTGCTTTGAACTTCCCAGGGGCAGCTGGGAGGAAGAAGCAGAGCAGGGAGAGGGTTCTGCTTGCAGCACTCGCCTCCTCTGCCATGCTGTGACTTTGCCACGTGCCAATGACAAAGGAGGAGGGGGCTCAGCCTCTCCCAAAGTCCCCTTGTACACCCTCGCAGAAGTCAGAGGAGGCTCTGTGTTTGCAGGTGCATCTGCAAACTCTCGAGTCTTTGGGGGATACGGAACAAATACATTTATCTGAGAGGGAAACCAAACAAATGAGATAATCACTGGCTATATTTGTGGAAGCACGAGATAGCAGAGCTGGCTTTAGGAGCACAGCTGCTTACCCCGGCAGCGGGGATAATCACCCTTTACTCGGAGGCATGTCGGCAAGAAGGGCAGATGCAGAGGCTGTGAGCCCTGCTGCCACGCTCATCCGTCCAGGTGGCTGCAGAAGTGACAGGAGACACCACAAGGATCACAGGCAACGTCTTTATCCGCACAGAGGGGACTGCAATGGATTGTCTCGTTAGCATCATGAGGCCCTCGCAGCATTACCGTTTGGTTTGGTCCTTCTTCCGAGGCTCCCATGGCCAAGAGCTGTTTGACTCATTTGGTCTCTGCAGCCGGTGAGGAAAGTCATATTTAAAACTGCAGCAGGAGGGTACCTGCAAGAGGGAGTTTCACACCGGAGATGGAACGCAATGTGTTCATAAAGCATTGTGCAGTGCCTCAGACTCTGCAGAAGACGGTGAATGTTTCCACTGCCAGCTGGCAGAGCACTCCCGACGGGAAAGCAGACGGTCTCCTAATCCTACCTGCTGTAGGAAGGCTGAGCGTCATCTCTGTGCACAGATGTGACATTACACTGCTAGCTCAGAGGAAGGCACGGACATTCAGCCTATTGCTTCACAAAAGATCAGAGGCAGATCCTGTGTGTTCATGCCTCAGGCTTGGAGTCACCAGCCAAACTGTCATGGACACCTGGGATGTCTGGAGGTGGGGGGCAAGCCCACACACTGGCAGCCTTTCCTAATTGTTCCCCAACACTCCCACTGTGGTTGCACTTTAGTGCTTGGCGATGTCTCCTACTGCCCACATCTGAATTACCGCTGGAAACGCTCCTGATGGAAATCAGGGAGAGCTGCTCCAACAGGCTGAGGCTTACCAAGAGAAGCCCTGCTACCAGGAGGGTTGCAAGGGAACGCAGTACTGCGGAGAGGTTTAAAAATGGATCAACATCGTAGAGAAAAGACTCCCCCCAGGGCTGTGAGAGGTTCTCATCTCCCTGGTGCTTTCGGATTTGCTCTCAGCTCCTCTCCAGCCAAGCGCTGAGCCCCTCTGAAGGAAGATCGTTAGAGGTTTATCGGTTAGACAATCTGGGCAGATGTTTTACAGCTATGTCAAAAGACACATCTGCGGCAGCAGGGTGACTCCCTGCCAGTTTTCAAATCTTCGTTCCAAGCGCCGGAGGTGTAGAGTTTCTCAAAGAAACCGTTGTCAGAATTTGCTTAACATGAATGAAACAGTATATTTTTCCTGATCTCGTTTGTATTGATCCCTCCTATGAAACAAAATAACATATAATCAGCTTTTCTATATATCACAGGCTGTTAAAGGTCACCCAGATGTCTGTATCAAGCCAAAATATGAATTATGGCTAATATTTTGAACCTAAAGACAGAATATATCTGTTACAGACAAGGACAGAAGAGAGCAGGATGTTATCAACGTATTTTTAGATTTATGGGCATGGCAGAGAAAAAACCCTGAACCAGCACCCTGTGCCTACATAATTTAATGGACCCTACTTTTCACCTCTTTTCATAGAGCTAAGCTGAGTTCCTTAAGCTTCATTCACATCATGAAGTCATTTTCCAGACCTGGATGCTTTGGGAGCAGATTTGTTTGAATCTGCTCTCTGCTTCTTACTGGTTTTGAAGCAATGATTGTCAAAACCTGATACAGCACACCAAGGCACCCGAGTCGAGAGATGCTGCCAAGCCCTGCCTGATGTGCCCCTGGTATCACACCAAGAGTTGCAAGGGCAAAATTGTGCAGTCTTGTTCTGAGCATTTTGGGAGAAGCAATCTTCCGTGCCTTTCATGTTACCCGTGTAGCCTCCATTCCCTGCTCCCAAAAGCATCACCTGTCTGTGCTGAGAAGCATGCTGGTTTTGAGCACTTGTGAGGAGGAGCAACAGCATCCCAAGTGCTGGCCTTGATGTTTCAGGTCAGTGACATCCAGATCTCAGGCTACGGATCCCAGCTCTGCCTGTAGAAGGGGTGTAAGAAATGGTCCTGCTCACCTCCAGGACTGGAGCGGTGGCTGTGCTGGTCCTCGCTAATTCCCCAGGAGATCCTTCACAGAGCCTGGTTTGATTTCCAGCCGGTGGTACCTGAGTCAGAGCCCTTTGTTCCCTCTCAGGGCAATGGAGAGAGAAGGAGTCTTCTTGGGAATGACTCAGAGCTGGAGTCAGTCTGTCCTCACTGCCAGCTCTGGACAAAGTCTGAAAAGATTCACCTTCCAGTCTGGGCACAAATGGTTAAATGGCATGTGGTGACAGTTCCTAATCCAAGGGGTTTCTGAAGGCTGAGAAGGCATGGACAAGTTATTATTTCATTTTAGAGGAGGAAAACAGAGGCACTGCAATTAGAGCCCTCACTGGAGATGCTGAGCCTGATGGAACTGACTTCTGACAGCTAGATGGGGAGCCAAGTGCGGGAGGGACCTCTTTGGCCATGAATGCTGGGCTCCTCTTCTCCCCACCCTGCCCCAAACATGATAGAATAGGGCCATGGGGCTGATAGGTTTTTACTTTAAGTGCTTTCATTGTTCACTAAGAAAATTAGAAAGTGCTGGTGTTGGCAGACGGAGTTTCTGGTGAGTCCTTGGGATGGCTTTTCCTTCCTGATTGTAGCTATGCACATCTTTCCTTGTGACAGGGAAGTACCACTGATACCTACCAACCTTCCTGGCCATGTACCTGGACGGCCTTACAAAGAAGAACAAACTCTTCTGTGCCTCAGGTAGATTGGGGATTTGTTTTTCCAGATCCTTTTCCCTTTGTTTGTAAAGCCCACTTCCATTTCAGAGGCTGTATCGCTCAGTATTCAAATGAGAAAGCCCTTCTTGGAGAAAATGAACCATGAAATACAGCACAGAGCTATGGGATGGAATAACAGAAAAGAAAAAGATTACTGAGCAGGCAGAAATTCAGTCCAGGTACGGCTCCAGGTATTAGCAGGTGGTAGGAATAAAAGATGATGAATGCGGAGATAAATGTGGTGCCTCCTGATGCATCGAGATGAAAGCACGCACGCTGTATAGCGAAGTCGAGCATTTATGTCTGTCTGTTCTCCGGGAACTTTTGGAAAGATAGTTCTGCTTGTGTTTTGTTGAAATAGAAGCCAGACTGCATAAAAATCATTAGGAGCTGCGTTTTTTTTTATTATCTGTGATTTTTTTTTTCCTCATGCTAATGGATCCCAGACCGTTCTAAACCAAACAATAATAGCTGGGGGGAGAGCTGGAGGGATCTCTGCCTTTGCCAACACCGAGCTATTGAGCATCTAATCACAACCAGGAGATGGGAACCAAGCCCAGAGCCCTTCGATGTCCAGTTCCCAGGGAGAATGAAAGGAGGCAAAGCACCCCAAAGTGTCCAAAGGCAGTTTGGATCCAGACGTTTCCAACAGGACCCCAAGGTGTCCACACCTGCGAGAGCATCAGGGCCCTTTGCATGGCACATCTGGAGCAACGAGCACAAAGCTGTGCTGGAGCCGGGCAAGGACTGCGCAGAGTTTTCCCCACCGACCTGAACTACGAGTTCGCTGGTGTCCCTGGAAAAAATCCTCCCTTTGCGTACAAGAATAAGGGGGCTGCAAAGGAAGGGAGCAGGAGCTGGTTCAAAGAGAAGGACGTGGGTTCCCCTGTGTGCTGTCGATGCTCAAGGATGTGATGGGTGACTGCTGAGGGTCCGCAGGGACTCGAGGGCAGGGTAGACAAGCTCATAGAGGAGAAGTCCATGAACAGACAGAAACTACACACAGACAATGAAACCCCTGCCGCTGGGGTCTGAGGGAGTGTTTGTGGGGCACGTTCCCTGGCTCAGAAGTTAATTCACGTTGAAAAGGATCCTTCCCCCAAGCAGACGGCACTCTGACAAGGGCTAGAGAGACAGCGATGCTGCTCCAGGCTTTCTCCCTCACCCTGGTCAGTCCAGGTCCTCACAAAATCCAGTAAAACTCCTGTGGAGGTAGGTTAGATCCTTGTTTACCGTTCATTACCTTCACAGCTGGGAAGGGCTTGCTCTGCGATGGCCATTACCCCTTACCCATGTCAATGCAAGTGGACGGAGCCTCTTCCCTGCAGGACACAGAAGGAACATTTCTGCCAAGTGATATTATCCCGTACAACTCGTGCAACACCGTGAGTGCAGCTCAAGCGTTCATCACTGTGTGGGGTGGAGGACAAAGCCTGTGGGGGACCCCATGCAAGTAGATCAAGAAGACGAAACAAGTCTTGTCTCAATAATATGGAGCCAGGAGAAAGGTGGGTGGGACCCTGCAGAACATCAAGGGTTCATTGAGGGCTGGACAACAGAGTTCATGGCTCTGCACAGACAAGCAAATACTGATGATTTCAGCAGGCTGAGAGTGATCCTTTGGAGAGAAATGGGCACTTGGTCCTCTGTTAGTGAGGACTGGTGTCTTGGAGCTCGTTTGGAGCTTGGCACGGAGAGGCGGGGAGTGCCTGAGGCACACACGAGTATATCTTCCATTTACCGCATCTCTGGCTTCTGGTGAGCCAACTGCTCCAGCGTTGCTTGTGTCCCTGTTTATTGGCAGTATATTAACCTCTGGGTGAAATGATAGGCCTCAGCAACTTCACAATGGCCTTTACACTGTTTGCAGTGGCTGCTAAATACCGCAGCAGATAATGGTATTTATTCAGCACGTTGCTAATGTCGGATTACAGCGGGACCCCCGTCTGGAAATGGAGAGAACCCCCTGCAAGAGGCTGGCGTGAATTCATTATGAATCAGCGCTGCTCGAATAAAGCATCTACAGAGAATATCTAAGCAGTGACCTTCATCCAAAATGTATCGCATAACGCTTTCTATTAAAATAATCATAAACACAGTAAGCAGTAAACAAAACAATCAAAATGTGTCTTGAAAATAAATGCAGAGAGGGGATGGTGGATGGAAGAGGGATTAAATTTCCATTTAGGTATTACAGGCAATGAAGGGTTTTTTTTTTCCTTTTTCTTTTCAAACAATGTTTCCAAAATCAATAACGGGGGGAGGGAAATGGTGTGATTAGTAACATGGTGAGTAATTGCACCAGTTTGTCACCGCTCGTGTTCAATGCTACAGCATCTATTAAGAAAGGAGGCTGTTGGAACCAGCCCCAGTCAATATTTATCCATACCACAGAAAAAATCCTGCAGTCTGGCTAAATTCTCTATGCTTTTTGATCAGATGCTTCGCCTCTGCCAGCATCTGTCCTTCTCGTCATGATTAGACCAACAGGCTTCAAGATCAAATCACCACGGTGCCGGATGACACGCGGACCTGCAGAGCAAGGTAATGCCGGTCTGTGATCGACGCCGTGGGGAAACGGAGCTACAAAGCCACTTGCCAAAGGGCAACCAAGCGAGATGGCAGGGCTGAGTGTTGTACCAGACCCCTGCATCCCTGCTGGCGGCTGTGGCAGAGTCAAAGCTGAAGGAAGAGACGCTTTCTGTCTTTTTGAGGTGCTACAAAAGAAGTCTCACTTTAATTTTCAGGGGCAAGCCTTACTACATTCAGACCCATGCTGTTAGGAAAGGTGATGCCCTGGTGCACGTGAGCTGCCTTAGAGTTCCTTTGTGCATCGTGTAGAAATACCGAGGGCAGCATCTATGCAAAGTCCCGGGCTTTGCCGCTCGCTGCCAGATGCAGTGGGCTGTCATTAAAAATGGGGAGCTCAAAAGCATGCCTGGCGCAGGAGCAGAGGATGGTTGTTGCTGCCGTGTTGTCTAGCTTCTGGGTCTTGTAGGTGTCTCCTTCCCCACCAGCTGTCACCCTGTGGTTTTACCAGTGCCCAGCTTGCTTTGATCTACTTAGAAGGCATTCTATCTCGAGCAGACCCATGTTCTGGTTTTCCCTGATTTTCCACATGTTTCTTCAAAATTTTCAGTTTTTCCTTCCAGACCTGTCCTCCAGCCCCACACATGGCTGCACCCAGCACATCGCACCTGTACCTGCTCCAGTCCCTGCTTTTCTCTTTCACACACACAGGCGCTGCCTTTGCTCTTCGGCTGGATGATACCCCCACCAGCTGGACGTCCACCCCTTGCCAGGAGACCTGCAAAACCACGGGAAAGATCTCAGGATGGGAGATGGAGACTGTTCCTTCTCCCACCCTCATCCCACCAGGCTGAGAGCACCGAGGCTTCCATTCTGCACCCGCCTCCTTCCTGCTCCCGCAGCTCCGCTCTGCACTTCATCCCTCAGCATAATCCCTAGAAACACATTCATTTCCATTCCGGTCCTCCCCAGATTAGCTGCAGTCTCTAGCTACACAAGGGAAGAGCAAGGAAGAACTGAAGCTCTAGAGACAGCCTTTTGTTAGAGGTTTTCATATATTTTTCAAGAGTTTGAATTTCTTAATTTTCATTTTCTCTCTACACTTCCTGACCTCTGTCACATCTCTCTTCGATGATCAGTCTTTTTTCTGCCCTTTCCACAGGTTCTCAACTTACTGCTAATATATTTTTAGAGATAGTTAGTCATCCTGTCATAGCTGGATTTTTTTGCAGACATATTTTCCACGTTATGTGTCCAGACTGCCTCCCAACTTTCAGGCCCCCAATTTTTCCAGCAAGGTACTAACAAATTTCCTGGGTTTCCCCAAATTTGCCTTTGCGAATTGGAGAGAGACCTGCCTTTCTTTTCTTCCCCTCCAATTTCAAATGACCTTCTCCTGGTTAGTCACCACAGTGATTTTCTATGACCAACTCATTAGCTGTAACCAACTCTAAAATAGCAGCAAATCTGTTGAATTGGATCCTATCTGAAGAAACCTCGTCACATCTACAGATCCAGGGCTGTCCTCCTGACCTCCTCTTTCCTCCGTATGCCAGGACCACCCCAGCTCTCCGTCTCTGGCTGCCTCCCCAGCTCCCACATCTTTTCCCCGGTGGGGTGCCCCTGGCGATGCTGCAGTTACAGAGCAGTGCCCGTCATACCCGCCGGCGGACACGGTCACCCAGACCTTTGCTGCCATCGCTCTTCCTCACACCGTCTCCTCTGCTCCATTGTGTTCTCTCCCTTGCCCTTATCCGTAATAAAAATGTTAATTGTATGATCTCATCTGAGGGGCTTTTCTCTTCCTTTAGTGGCAGTGCTCAATGAAGGAGGCAGGTTTGACGGCTGCTTTCAGACCCTTTCTGGTGATCCTGTCCCACTGAAAATCATTCACCCTCAGCAACCGCCTTCTTAAGGGAGGATTAGCAATGGGTAACCGTCGATGCTTTCCTTCTGATGAGCACTAATGAATCTAATAGCACGCTTTTATCAATATTCCTTCACATTATATAGTTTATTGATGTACTTTCGTGCCTATTTTCTGTAATGAAAACTATGAAATCGCATATCTATCATGACTAAGTAGTGAGGTAACTCAGAGCCAGCTTTAATTGTTGATTCTTTCGGTGAGAAGGTGAGCTTAGAAGCTGTAACTGCAAAAAGCCACCGAGTTATTTTTTCCTAATAAAGAACCCGCTTTCCCATAAAGGTGGAAAATTCAGGCTGATAAAGGAAAATAAATGTTCATATACAGCATAATTAGTTTGTGGGACTTCTCTCACCGCAGAGAGTCATTCAGCCCAAGAACACGGCAAGGTTAGAAAAGCTCAGGCGTTGAACGGGCACTCGGAAGCCCACAGTTATTACAGCTATGGACAAAAGGTTTTGGAAATTATATGAAGCTGCCTATCTCGAGTTGGTTACCCTCTTCCAGAGTTCAGGATGAGTCCTAAGGTGGGGCAGGAAAATATCTAAAGACTGTCTTGTACCACTTTCTGGAGTATCTGTGTCCTGAACACTGAGAGGCGAGGTTAATAGCTGGCTGAGTGTCTGACCTGCTGGAGCTCAGATATCCCCGTGTCCGCTGCTCAACTCCAATCCGGAGAACATATGTCCACAAGGAAAAAAGCCCCAGTCGTTTAAGCTGCTGCTGCTGCACCCTCCTGCTTATAATGTGATAACTTCCTTTAGTTTCTAGTACATTAAAATGAGTTTTTTATAATCCTTAGTTATGACATGAACTCAGCTTACAATATTAGAATAAATATAAAACAACTGGCGCTTTTCAGAAAATTTCACCGTTTCATCTAAATGCTGCATTTTACATTACTTTTAGTCTAAAGAAAACATTGGGATTTTTGTCAAATCTGAACTGTTTCTCACTTTTTTTCCCCCAAATCCAGTAGGTTTCAGTGCTGAGGTTTTTCAACAAAGATGAGGTGGTTTTAAGGGCTAAAGGATCCTGAATCACAATGTGTTTCCAGCTGAGCAGCGGGACAAGGGTCTGGGGGCCGAGGGGTTACGCTTGTCCCCAGTCATGGTCAAGGCAAAGGTGGAGGGTTCGGGTGATGGCTTGACACCCATCCGGCAGCTAATCCAAACCCACCCTGGCTAGAAATGTACATTCCCGGCTGGGAGACCACCAGCAACCAGTTTTTAAGATACTCCCGACCCTGGGGACAGGTTTTTGACCATGTGGGGTGGCTGTTCCTGCAACATTGGTGGTCAGAGGCTCACTAGACAAACCAAACCGTGGCTGTGGTTGGAGAGGCAGACAGTCAACATTCCTCAAGCAAGGGGACAAAGCCTTCAGCCCACTTTCTGCTGGGCTTTCCCCTAATTTTGGGTGTGCCTTTCAGCTCCTGCACCTTGCTTGGCCCTGGCCTGCTCTGGAGGGGACAAAGGGGACCTGGTTGCTCCAGGTCCAGCCAGCTGTGCCACATCTGGTGGGTGGCAGGGCTGTGATAGAGTAACTCTGACATCTAGTGGCTTCCAGAGCCTGAGTCCTGCAGGTCCCTGAGCCCAGCGCAGCAGGGCTGGGCAGGAGTCACCACTGGCTGTCCCCAAATGCCACCTTCTACCCATGCAGCCAGCAGCCTTTCCACTGGGCAAAAATAAAAAAGATACCAGCAACCATCACCGCTCCAAGGGACGTTTTTAATGATGTCATGGCTAATCAATGATTTGGTCCCTGTTGTTTTTCCAGAAGAGTGTGGGGTTTTAGCGCTCTGGCTCTGACAGCCCCTGTGCCAGGGCAGGTGAGCTTGCCCGGGGAGCCCGTACCTGCCCCAGGGATGCTTTTCCTTGGACTCCTTGGGAAGACAAAGCGTGGGACCAAGGGTTTCACGAGACAAAGACCTGTGCATCCTCCTGTGCCGGGAAATGCTCCAGTGATGTTCGAGGAGCAGGCAGGAGGTACCAAGCAGGGGGGGTTTCAGTGTGATCTCTTCCCATATTAACAGGGAAGGAGAAAGAGGCACTCCATAAACCCGAATGGAGACCCCAGCGTCCCGCTCGTGCTGCTAAGGGGGCTTTTGCAGGAGGCATTTGATAACAGACAGACAGAAACCCCCACTGTCTGCTCGGACATTTGGAGGATGCAGGTGATGAGCTGCCCTCTTGCAGGTGCTCAGGCAAGGTGGTGTCTCTGTGCACTCTGCCTTTGGTGTCCCTGTCCCCTCGCTGTGCCACCAGCCAGGTTTCCAAACCTACCTCCCCCCCTGTTGCCACATCCTCCAGCCCCTGTCCAGGACCCCAGACACCACTGCCTGCAAGCACCTCTAGCTAAGGCGAGATGGAAACCTCCGCAAGCCCCCCTGGGCAACAAAATAGTCACAGAGGCAGAAAACACTCAGAAATAGAGGCAGGGAGTAGGGATGGGTTTTTTCTCACATCACTTCCAATGAATACAGCAACCCTGCATTCTCTGGCAAATAGAAATGTAGGTCCTAGAGCATCCGCTGGGCAAAGAAATTCACACAAAACCAGCTTGAGAAGCAGGAAAAAAGTGGTGAACAGTAATAACAGAGATTCACGCAGGCTGGCGTTCTTGCCACCAGCCCCCTGGTACCTGCACACACCACAGCATCCAGGGGAAGGCGAGACGATGGCGTTGGCACTTTAGTGTTTTTCCCCGCAGACACTGGATTTCTCAGCAATGGGGGAAAATCGTGTCCTCCACATTTCGAGGCACTTTCAGCAGTCTGTGTGTGAGGCTGTGCCCCGGCGCTGCCCACCCAGGAAGCTTGGGGTTGGCACTGGGGAGGGCTGGCACGATGCCGTGGGCTTCCCAAAACCCAAACTCTGTGCCCAGGAGGGTGAGGCAGGTCTGGATGGGGTGAGGCAGAGCACAGTCCTACCAGTGTGCTGTAACACGCTGTTATGCTCATGGTGTCCATCAACAAGCCGCTCCAGACATCCCGGTAATTCCGAATCGCTGCCTCCTGCCCCCTGCTGCAGCCGGGGGGAACAGGGCACCGAGGGTGGGACAGATGGAGGGGTCCCTGCTGCTTGCTCCCCACCAGCTGCAGTTTTCACAAGCAGTCTTGGGATGGTCAGACCTTGAGGGTGCATGAAATCTTGCTTGCACGGACATTTCCCCCTGTGCTGAGGACCGGGGCGTTGGCAAAGCACAAAACCTTGGTGCACCAGGGCTTTGGCACAGGGAGAAACTCTCCAAGGGAATGCAGGGAGCACTAAGTAATTATCCTGTTTTGAGGACACGGGGATTAAAATGAGGATTTATTCTGAGGACTGTTAAGGGAGGGTCTTCTGGGAGCTGTCTTATTTGCATCTGACCCTTGGCTTCTCTGCGTGCAGCTCATCCTCGCATGGCATCACAAGGCGACGCTGCCGCGTCTGCGGGGACTTTCTGCACCCTGCTGCTGCTGCACAGAGCAGGGCCATGCGTATCTTGGGAGGGAAAAGGATGGACGTGCCGTGGCCAGGGCTGTGAACGTGGGGTTCTGGGCTTTGCCCCATTCCAGCCATCCTCTCCAGCAAGGTCCCCAAGGAGGGTCCCCATTTCTGCAGCCGACATGCGCCGTCCCCCCTCTCCTCTTGACGCTTCTTCTCCCCGTGTGGAGGGTTTGCCATGATTTCCTGCTTACTTCCAGCTGTGTTTACAGTCACAGGATTTCTTACTTCTCATGAAAGTCACTCCCAGGGTGAAATTTGAGTTTGTAAATTATTAAAATGTTATCAAGAGCGTGCAGACTTACCCATTTTTTTTTCCTGTCGGTGAATAAGCTGATGTATAATTCAATTTTCCCCCCACAGTTTCTTCAGTAATACTTAAAAATTATACATACACACACACACACGCAGATCCAAACCGTATTTCCATTTATTTAGAAGTCTCTTTGGGCCAGAGGCTTTATCTTCCTCTCTTCCTGCACAGTGCTGAGCAAACTTAGGGTGTTGTCATTATATGAATAATATATCATAATAATAAATTCAGAATTCTTAGTTTCTGAATGTATCTTCATAATAAATTATTTTAAAGGGTCATTTCTGAGAGAGAAACAGCAAATGAGAACACATATATGGCACACAGTTACTACTGTTCGCTTTTACGCAGAGCGAGAACCAGTACTTCCATTTGCAGTTTCCTATCTCTTTTTTAAGAAAACCTGCTTATAATTCCACTAGATTTTAATTCTTTGGGCTGAAACTTCCTTGGCTGGGTGCCTAGCAGGGTTCAGCTTTCCTTGAAAAGTGAAGTAAACAAAATCTCCATTTTTTTCCCTCTCCCATTTCAACAGTTTCACAGCCTCGAGGAGTTTCCATGCTCCCAGGCTGTTTGGCAGCGCGGCTGAGGTCAACAGTGGCCTCTTGGAAACTCACCCAACGGAAGGGTTGGCTTTTCTCATCCTTGGGAAGGTTTTCCTCTGCCCCAGGACCCATACCTGCACGTCTTCCAGACGGGCCACCGAGCGTTTTGGTGGCCCACGCTCGCAGCGCTGGCACATATGGGCAGCTGCTCCCCTCCCGAGCATAAAGCAGCATCCTGGAGGGAAGCCGCAGCGTCAGCGGAGCTTTCCCCATTACACATCTGGCAAGACTGGCGCTTTGGGAACATCAGTGACGTGCTTATGTGCAAATGCTACCCGGGAACACGTTTTATAGTGAAATGTAGCTTGTTCAATGCTCTTGTGTGTTTGGTTTAAGAGGCTCAAAGACTGCCAAGAAGCTCACCAGCAAGCGTGGGTTGTCCGTCAACACGTGGCAGTGGTGGGAAAAACACGGGAGAGGATGATGGATGGGGCTGTAATTAGTTTGGAGGAGGTTGTACAGAGCTAGCTGAAGCAAAGAGCATCCGAAGCAGAGCTGGTGTCTGTCCTGAGGGCAAACGTTTCTTACAAAAACTGGACTCCACCTCCAGAAGAGAATTCGTAATCAAAATAGATGAGGAGAGGAGATTGCTGGCTGTCTCCATCAGCAGCAATGGACACCACCATTAAAGACACAAACTGAAGGATGTTTTTTGCTCTTTCTAATGGAAACCAATCTATTGAGATGTTTCTCGTGTTGCTGAAATGACAAATAGGCTTTCTATTGCATCTCCCATCCCGGTTCTCCCTTCCCCATCTCTCGCTAATGAATCTTTCAGTGTATGAGAGGACCTGCAGGTATAGATCACCAGCAGGCTGAGACTTGAAACTCATATTCCTGAAAAGGCATCCTTTTGACCCAAACAGGTATCTCCTGTAACAGACTGCTCTCCTGTCAGGCACACTTGCAAGAAGCAGACAAACAGCATTGATGCAAGCCGTTAATTGCTTTCCTGTTTGTGGAAGGCAAACTTGGGTGCAGGCTCTATCTAAGCATTTAATTACAAGCAGGAATTACTTTCCTCTACTGAACCTAGGAATGTTAAGGCACACTGGATGCCTTTCATGCAAAGAAAGTAAATATTTTTTGCAACCATGTCAAATTTTCTTTTCTTCCACTCATTTGCTCCCTTTCTGTTTGTTAGCTCTTTGACAGCGAGAAAAAAATAATTAACCGGAACGATACAATGCAGAGAGGCATCACGAGCACTGAAGTCGTTTAGCCTAGAGAGGAGAATGAGAAGTGATTTGATTGTGAGGGATAGCATGAGAAGTAATAAGAATATACTGTCGCTTCCTATCAGCAATGGGGATGCTCAGCTGGAGCATGGTCCTCTCTTAAAGCAAAGCAAAAATAATATTTTTAACTCGGAGCCTGGTGCTGGCATGGCAACTGAAGAAGAAACCTAACTAAAATTCAGCACCTGCCAGGTGCAAGGTCTGCTCGTGTCCTTTCAGACTTCAGAAGTGAGTAATTCCTACTCGAGGTGCAAAGCTGTTACGCCGGGACCTGTCCTTCTACTTACTCTTCAGAAAAAAGAAAACCCACCGAACCACGCTGATTTATCGCGTGGACTTGCCTCAGTGTCGTTGTTTACCGTGATATCTGCTTTCCAGATAAATGGATAAACTGGATAAACGGGGGTTGCTCTTTAGGTGAAGAAAGCCTTGTCAGTAAGCATGCGTTATTGCTGTGATTAGCCGGGGGAATCATACACATTTTTCATGCTTCTCTAGTTGCACACTTCCTCTAATTCCCTCCTGAAAGCCCATCTGTTTAAATGAGCTCGCAGTGCCCGCTGATCAATAGTTGGCACTCGGGGCTGCTGGCAGCAATGCTGGGGGAGCGCTGCCGGCTCGGGGGTGTGAAGGGGACCCCCCCCCTCCCCAAAATGGGGGAGCAGGAGAGAGCCTGAGGCTGGTCTATTGACTGAATTGCTGCTTAGCTGGGCTTGACCCTGAAATCTCACAACAAATCACTGCCTGTCCCCTCTGGACATCTTCCCCCCGCCCCGCCCCCCCAGTGATGTATTCTTGCTGAGCAGGAAAGCTTCGTTAGCGTTCTTGCTGATAGCCCAAAGCATTAGCCTGTGGCTTTTGATGGGATTCGAGACCCCCTGAACCCCTGCAGCAAGGGGCAACCTGGCATCTGCCACCCAATGAAACACCCCCAAGTCCCCATACCCCTAAGCCCAAGTACCACCCGAAGGCAGAGGGCTGCAAAAGAAATTCGGGACAAGCCCCAGGGCAGCCACCCCCATCATGGTGCTGCTGCAGAGAGGCTCTTGGGGGGCCAGCCCCAGAAATGAAGTTCTGGAGGCAGCAGGCAGGAACCTGCAGAGCCCCAGGGACACACAAGCTGCCTCATCCCTACCCAGCTGATGGGTTAGAGCCGCCAGACCAGGCTGTAGCTGGATGGTTTTGCAAACCGGCCGGGAACTGCTATTTATTTCTGAGCCTGTTCCCACCTTTGGTTCAGCGTGAGCCCACGTCCCAGCCTGGCGGAGGCTCTTCCGAGATGCACGTTCCTCGATTGCTGCAGCATCTGCCTCTCACCAGGAGCAGGAGGGAGCGTGATTTATTTCACAGGCTTTCAGGCCACCGTCACGAATATTTTGCTGCAGACAGGGAAGCTGCAGCAGCTCCGAAGCCGCTCTGCATCCCGCCAGCAGCAGCACAGGTTTCTCTCTGCAGCCGCATCAGCTTCAGCTGGGGGAGACATGCGGCCCCTGCACCAGCAACCCGCATTTTCTCCAGCTGAACCTGCAGAGCCACTAAAAAGATCAATGTTGCGTTCACTTGAGGCTTTGTAGGGACTTTTAGTGTTTCAACAGTAGTTATTTGTCACGAGAGGCTGATCGGAGAGGCTGTTACTGGGTGCTGGAGGGCACGGGGCTGCTGCTGAAACGTGCAACTTCTGCAGCATGAGAAGGGGAAAGCTGGCCTCAGCTTGCCAAAGANAGGGAGGCTGTTTCTGGGTGCTGGAGGGCTGCTGCTGAAACATGCAACTTCCGCAGCATGAGAAGGGGAAAGCTGGCCTCAGCTTGCTAAAGAGGCAAAAATTAATCTAATGTGGCTGCAAATCTAATGAGAGCCCCTTTCTTTCGCCATCCCAATTTAGGATTGCTAATACCGTGCTTGTTTGCACAGACTTAATTGAGTTGACAAGGAAACAGTTTGCAGAAGTTTGCTGATGGAACAGAGCAACTTTGGAGACCCAGACCCAAAACGCAAACCTTCCTTTGAATTCCAGCCCGTGCATCATGTTTGCCTCATTTGTTAAAAGCCTGCTTGAGCCCATCAGTGTAAATATGTGCCGTCTCTCATTAAATCCTTCGCAGGGGATCGGAGGCGAGAGCGGGAGGTTTGCTGCCGTGCCCACGCCGCCTGCGCGGGAGCAGCCAGCCCAGCCCTCGGCTTACACCGTGTTTGCTGAGCAGCTCAGCACGTTTGCAGCCCTGAGAGCCTGGGGACGTGCTTCCTTGTTGATTTGATCAATTGGGTTTGTTTGGTGAGAAATCCCTGTTTCCTCATAGCGAGGCGGGCGCGGGCTGGGAGCACGCGGGGGCTCGGCAGGGATGCAGGTTCCTGACCAGACCAGGTTCCACGAGGGACCCGGGAGCCTCCAGAAGGCCACGAAGGGACCGGTGTCAAAACCTAGATTTAATGAAACACGACTGAAGCCATTTCCCTCCCTGCTTTTCAGTTTCTTAAGCTAGAGAGTAAGCCCAAGTACCACCCGGAGGCAGAGCGCTGCAAACGGAATCCGAGCCAGCAGAAAGCATTCGCGTTTCTCTGTCTGAGGTTATTCCTGTTGGGAGAGAGGAGAGTGCAAAGTCCTTTGCTCTAAACAATTTATGCTTTTCCTCTTCCACTTCACATCCCTGTTTCTTCGCCAAGGAACACTGAAATCCTTGCGAGGGGCAGCAGGTATAAGTGCAACACCACATCCTCCTTCTCCAAAAGCTGACGAGGACCCAGCGTTAGCAGGACCAGCGCAAGGGGCTGTGGCAGCACAACCGCTCAAGTTCCCCATGAAGAGGAGAAGAGACCCGTGTTCCCCGTGCAGCCCAGCCCTGCAGCAGGATCTTTGCACGATGCCATCCAAAGCCCAGATACCTTCTGTCCCAAGCAGCAGTGGGCCGGTTCTTACACCCAAACATATTCAGAGCAGATTTTCTCTCCTGAGCCACTAATACACTCTAGTAACTACAAGTGGTCCTTAGCAGAGCGTTCCCAAAAGTCTCGTTTCTCAACCCAGATCTTTTAAAGAACCAGCCACACTTTGAAGTCGGAGTGAGTCCATTTTCCCCAGCAAAGATCTGAGGGAATAAAGGATATAAAGCACTTTCTGATACCTCAGAGCTGCTGTTTGAACCCTAAGTCCAGACAAGCTTGAGGAAAGCAAGATTGTGGAGCTCACCAGAAGACATTAATTCCCTCCCTGGTTCTGAAATTTAGCTGGAAAATATTTTAGGGGCATTTTTTCCCCTTCCCATTCAAGCTGCAAGCATGGATCCTTTCTTTGATGTAAGGTTTCATTAGGAATCATTTGTGATGCAAGAAGTTCTGCTCAGAAGACACTTTGAAGCCAAACAGGTTTTTTTTAACTTTAGCAAAAACAAAGCACAATAACATTCCTATATCCCATATAAAGTTGTCAGCACGTACCCATTTAGTCCCTTCACAGCTTTCTGCTCATGTCTGTCTGCAAAACCATTTCCCAACAGAAGCTGTTGCACAGCAGCCCCCAGCCCCCTCGCTCCCTGACCGTCGGTGGGTGCCTCTGCCCAAACCAGTGGGACAAAGCAAATCAGTGTTTCCTACAGAAGAAATACAGATAAAACCATTCCAGATGATGCACTTGGTGATAACATTGCCATTAAAAACATGAGGATAGAAGACACAGAAGTGCTCGAGGAAGAGAGAAAAGCTTTTTAGGAGAATTTGGTGCCACTCTGCAGGCTCTTCATGGCTGGAAGCTAAACTGGTGCCTCCTGCCCTCCTCCCATGGCACACAGTGTAAGGGAGATGCCTTCCCTCTGCCCAGCAGCATCAGGAGCCACCACCTGACCACGTAGGAATGCTTCTCCCACAGCATGGTCACTATTTGTCTTTCTCCTGAGTTCCTCCACAGCCTCCCACCCACCTCCCCATCACTGGTGTCTGTACCCGCATCCCCAACCCTGACACCCACGTGCCTTCCCAAAGGAGCAGCAGACCTCCTCTCCCCCTTGATCAGACCAGTGCAGTGAGACCAGCAGGGACCTGCCATTCCTCTTTCCCTGATCTCTCTTCTTTCAAAAGATTTTAGGACCTCTGCTCCCCCTTACTAATCACTGGGTTATCTGCCATCAGCGCTAACCTGGGGAAGTCTGGCTCTTGGTGGGTGTACAGCAGTGATTTATTTCTCCTGATGGAACAGTGTCTCTGCCCACTGCAGATGAGCCCCCTGCTTCCCCTCCAGAAGAGGGGGGAGGGACCAGGAGCCCACCCCAGATTAGAGAAAGGCTTTTCCCATGATCTGAAATCAGTCCCAAAACCCTCTGCCCCCTTCCCAGCATCCCAGCACTGCTCACAACACCCTGAGCTGCTCTTCTCTGGACTCCACACTTTCACNAGCTCTTGGTGGGTGTACAGCAGCAATTGATTTCTCTGCCCACTGCAGATGAGCCTCCTGCTTAGAGAGATGCTTCCCCTCTAAAAGAGGGGGGAGGGACCTGGACCCCACCCCAGATCAGAGAAAGGCTTTTCCCATGAGCTGAAATCAGTCCCAAAACCCTCTGCCCCCTTCCCACCATCCCAGCACTGCTCACAACACCCTAAGCTGCTTTTCTCTGGACTCCACACTTTCACAGCAGCTCTTCCCAATCAGCTGCCCAGGCACACCTGGGTTGCTAACGAGCCCCATCATTAANGGCTCTTGGTGGGTGTACAGCAGTGATTTATTTCTCCTGATGGAACAGTGTCTCTGCCCACTGCAGATGAGCCCCCTGCTTCCCCTCCAGAAGAGGGGGGAGGGACCAGGAGCCCACCCCAGATTAGAGAAAGGCTTTTCCCATGATCTGAAATCAGTCCCAAAACCCTCTGCCCCCTTCCCAGCATCCCAGCACTGCTCACAACACCCTGAGCTGCTCTTCTCTGGACTCCACACTTTCACAGCAGCTCTTCCCAATCAGCTGCCCAGGCACACCTGGGTTGCTAACGAGCCCCATCATTAACCCCCTCGGGGCTGCTGGTGCCTGAGATCTGATTCCTTCCCTACAAGCCCATGCAGGACCTTTTTGGTTTCTCTTTTCTTGTTGTTCAAAGGTACCATTTACCTTCAAGGCCAAAGGCGGCACTTTCAGGAGTACAGACATCCAGTAAAACTAATTTTGCATTAATTACCAGGGTGAGGTCATGGAGAACATCTTTCCTTCATGGGCATCAGCTGTGGCCCTTTGGCTGGAGCCCTCGCAAGTGTTTGCTGCCCACGCATTCCCCTTGCAGCTGATGGCCAGTTGTGCACAGGCATCACCTTGAACTTTTGTTCTTCCTGTAACTGATCCTGGAGAAAAAAAAAACAGTTTTCTTTTGTTAGACATATTGCCAAGACATCTCTGCAGAGACATTTTGGAAACAGCATCTTCCATGGAGGCTGGGCTCAACCTGATATCCTCCGTTTCCCAGAGAAGGATTTCACAGAGGTGTTTCAGAGCTGGCCAGTACTGTGGCTATATGATTACTCTTCCCCTCGGTTGATAGTTGTTTGTTTGTCCTCTGTGTGTGAGGTTTACGGTTTGGTTCTGACTCCAGGCAGATTTCTTGGCTGGCTTCAGGCCAACTCTAAAGTGAAAGGTTAAAATTGGGTGCTCCCGGGGGTCTGCTTGTATGCAGCAGGGAGGACCCGTGCTGTGCTGCATGAGGATGATCTCAGTCTGTAAAGCATCACTGTATAACAATTGACAGCCTTAAGTGGGCTTCACCCGTTGATTATGCTCAAAATCAGTGAAAACTCTTCAAGATAATCTCTCTGTATGAGTCCCACTCTCCTGCACCCTGGAAACAGGCAGAAAGGGGAGAAGGAATCAGCAAAAAGATTCTCCAAACATGCAAGATGAGTTTCTGAGGCCAGTCCGTGGAGTGTGGTTTCAGCCGTGACCTCCTGGAGTTGCTATGACCAAGCAGACAACCAGGCACCTGCCCATCAGTCCTGCTCCTGGTGGTGGTGGGTGGGGGAGCCCTTACCCATGGTCCCTGTGTCCACATTGCTCTGACAAGTCACTGCCTGGACTTTCCTTTTGGGTGGCTTTCCATCACTTTTCACAGGTTCAACTCACATCCCCTCCTTTGGAGGTGGTCTGCAGAGCCTGCTTCCCGGGCTTGGTGCTGCCCCAACGGCTGCCCTGTGATGGGACACCCATCCTGCTTGCATCCAGGCATTTCCCTATCTAACCCTTTCCTGTCTATTTGGGGGATAATCTCTAAGTGACCATTTGGGGATTGTACCCCAAAAAACCTCGTTGTTATGCAGGAGCACCAGAAGTGCTTCTAGAATTAGCAGCTACTCCAGGTTGTCCTGTTCATTTTGATATGTGCCACTTCAAAGCCCTTCAAAGGCTTAATTTGGGAAGTAAATGGGATTCAGAGCAGGTGAAACATTAAGTAATTACAAATTATTGGAACACTTCATGTTATGAAAGCCCTTCAAATAATTTTAAATTACTTTGTACTAATTGTGATCAGCGCTCCATTCATTTCCAAAGCCCTCTTCAAACGACAAGCCGGGGTATATTTTGGGAGCTGGAACCCAGTGCTTGGTTTAAAAAAAAAAAAACACAAAAAAATTCTATTTGGAATAATATGCTTCTGAAAAAGATCTGAAAAATGTGCTTACCAGTTGCATTTCACAGGTTCTTCCATGTTGCCTGGAGGAGCATACTGAAAACAACTCGAGGCCAATGCATTCAGCTGATATCCCTTGAGTGGAGGATATTCCCCCATTACACCACTTGGGAATAATTCAGAAAATGAAAGGGAGGATTACAGTAGAGAAGAAGACCAGACAACCATGCTCCTGGCAAGAAACACAGGCGTAGCTGGAGTACGGGAGAGCGCAACAGGCACCCTTCCTGGGCATCCTTCCTCCAGGACAGCCAGGAAAAGCTTTTTATCATCTGAGCCAGCATCACACCACAGGCATGGATTTATTTTCCATTCTGCCTTGTCAAAAAACTGCCTCTGGGAACTGCTCTCAGCTTTGCCACGGGCCTCTACTAATGAGGCTTTTGGTGAGATGTGTTCATAAACCCTTGATGGGAATACTTGGGTTTGGTTGGAGGTCTAGGCACCTTGGAGACTGAAGAGTTGTAACGGGTGATTTCTCAACTGGTTGAGGTCTTCTTGTCTTACAATGGGATGAATCATCCTTTAGGGGTGTTTTTCTCAGACAAAACCATCAAAATCATCCCCAATGATACATCCAGCCAGCTGACTATAGAGAGCTTAAGCTACACAGGAGCCACAGCCCATGTGAAGCTGGGTGGAAGTTGACTGGAAGAGTTGTTTAATATCACCTTAGGCTAATAACACACATTATTTTCACCATCATAAGTGTGTTATGAATCACTAATACTGGGATTAAACCATCATATCTGATGAATACTTGAGGAAATTTGACTTTAGGTGAGTATGCATGGAGACAGCTTATACAAATTCATACCTGAAACTGTTAAAAAATGGTGCTGGTAGTGTAATTACTGATTCCTTCATTGCAGATGAAGTCATACTACTTTGAGTTTTTTTCCAAATCCATAATGAAGATTACTACATGGGTGTTTTTGTCTCATTACTGAGCCTCGAATGGTTCCGGACAGACCCTTTATGGCATGCTGTCCCAAAGGGACAAGCCTGGACGTCAGCAATGGTGTGGCCCGTGCCTTGTAGGTTTGATGGTCAGAGAGCACAAGAGTGGTTCGTGACATTAAGGAGAGCATGTTCCTATCAACCTGAAAAAAAGGAAAACCATGCAGCTTTTTTTAGGGTTTTTTCTTTGTTTTTAAGAATGGCAACAGAAGAAAAGCCCATAAAATCCCAGTGCTTCTGGCTCCTCACCCTGCCTCTCCCATACCAGCTTGTTCCTGATGATCTTTCCAGTTCCGAGCTCTCCGGGTCTGACCACCACCTGCACCCAGCCCCACAGAGCCACTGGGATGGTGTTCTTCAGTAAGGAGTGCTTTATGTCCTGTTTAGCACCAAAGGTCTGACTCAGGCAATCGTATTTTTGCCTCTTGGTATCTATCCCCTTTTTCATGTGTTTTATGTGGCACTGCATCAAGTGCATTACTCGTGTCCTGACTCACTAGGAGGGCCTTTGCTTGAGCAAGAAAGAATCTTTCTGTGACCACTGAAAACGTTAATGGAAATCACAGTGTTACGGGTCTCGTCACCTCCCTGCACCTGGAGAAACCTCCTCTCCCTCCTGCTGCTGCTCCTCTTGGTGCTTATGCAGCTCATTATCCTCTCCTTTCCCTGTGAAAACGCTGAGGGCTTATGAAGTTGATGGTTTGAAGTACCAGACCATGTCGACAGGCTCCTTAATGTCTCCTCAGGGAGGCTCAGCTCCAGGTCTTGAGCCCTTGTGTCTGTCTGGGTTCCCACTCAAGGTGTGGCAGAGAAACCAACCCATTTGTTCGTTTTTTGAGTGAGGTCTTCAGGGCTGGAAGAGGTTCACCTTGCTGAGCTTTCCCTTCTTGGGTTTATAATTCAGTGACCCCACCAACTTCTTATTTTAATATGTCATTGAAAATACAAAAAGTGTTTAGCTGGATGTTTGTCCCATGAGCTGTACCCAGAACAAGTCACACAGTGACAGCATGAGCAAGGTTTGCATGCTGCAGGCTTTCACTTGGCTCCCTACTCATAGCCCATGGGTCCATGCCCGGCTGTAGGCAGCAGGTGTTTGTGGCAGGGCTGTTTGTTTGCCTGAGTTTGCAGAGAGTCTGAAATGATGATGCTGGGATGTGAACCATCTTCATCAACCACCTGCAAGTGTCAGCGTTAAAGCAGCATGATGTTCTACGTGCCCCCACAAACACTCCTTTGGTAGACTAAATGAGGTGATGTGGAGAGAGAGAGAAGAAGAAGTAGTATGGAAGGAGGGACTGCACATTGCTGGGCTGAGAGAAATAGAGAGAAAGAGAAGAAAACAAAGCAACAAAGGAAGAAACAAAGAAATAGAGGTGAAAAGGAGGAGAACCAAAAAGCAAAAATGATGTTTCAGAGGGGAGCAGATGAGTGGGCAGAGAACGACTGCAGTTAAAACATCTGATCATTTCTAACAGCTGCCTTCCCACATACCAAAACACACTTCTCCCATCTGATGGGAGAAGACTTCATATTTATTATCCACCTACATGCCTTCGTTAAAAGTCTGTCTGCAGAATGAGTTTGGCTGGCCAGTTCCTCCAGGCTGGTGTGAGCAGCCAGCAGCTGCCAAACCCAGTGGCCAAATCCTGCCACCCTTCACCTTACTGGTGGCCGTGGTTGACGTCCCTCCCCTCCCCTACTTGGTCAGCAATTTTCACAAGTCTTGCAGGAATTTAATTATCTTGAAGATGTCATCTGCACACCCGAAGGTCGGTTGAAATAGTCCCCAGTTTAGCCAGGGTTACGGGAGAGCTTGCCAGCCATCCTGCCAGCCTCACTGCCCTAAGAAACCAGGCTGAAAATGTGGAGGAAAAACCAGCACAAAATCAGCAAACGGCTAATTTACTAATTGCAATAACAATAAAACTCTGCCATTAAAAAAGCTGTTAAAGCTGCAAGCGAGCAACTGCTTCAACAGTTATCGCTAACAGCATTTACAAGACCCAAGTTCTCAAAACCCATGAAAACGAATAGCTCAGGATATCATAAATTTTATACTGCTCCCATAGCAAACCTGCGCGCAGCATACCAGAAAATGCATATTTCATTACCACTCAGCAGCCCGCGCTCCCATGCAGACTGCCGGCATTCTTTTCGGTGTAATTTTATAATACGCACACAACTCAAAGCCTCTTTGTACAAAGAAACGTAAAAATGATGCATGTGCGTATTAAAGGCTCGTATTTATCAGTCTCAAATGTAAGTTCACGTACATGCTTAATGTTACCATAAATCAACAGCTCTCTCTGTTAAACCATATATGCAACCTTATTATCGAGAAAACCTATTTATGAACACTAGAGCAAGTAATCCAACCATCATTTGGAAAAACATTTGTTAAAAATATTCCCTATCTGAACGAATTACTCAAAAGATACATCATGGAAGGAAAATAAAACCAAACCCCACCAATTAAAAATTACGCAAGGGCTTCAGGCTGAAGGAGATGGCATGTGGAGGAGGAGGAAGCCTTTGTTTTGTGTTTGATAACAGCAGCGTCCTTAGCTAGTCACACTCCTCAGGTGGGATTTTGTGTCTTTGAGGATCCTCCATAAAGCCTGGGCAAAAGAAAAAAAACTCTATCCAAACTAGTTTTGGTGAGAAAACTGGGTTTTCAACCAGAACATTAACTCCCTTGGGTTCTGTTGAATATTATGTATTTTTTATTAAAAAAACCCAAAAAACAAAGCAGAAAAAAAACCCCAAAAAACCCAACAACAAAACAAAAAACCCACACATGTAAAACCATAATCTGTTGCTTCTTCATGGGATGAAGAGGAGACAGAAGCAGCAGCCTGTCCACCTTGGGCTACCCTTTGGGACCCACCTCCTGCTTCTCACGCTGGCTAAGAAGGACTCCAGCCATGGTGAGAAGGAGAACCCCACCTCCCTTCATCCCCATCCTGGCTCCCAGCAAAGGCCAGTGCGATTTGGGGGTCTGCAGGGAGGGGAAAAAAACCTCCTCACCATCTCACCCACAGCCTCTAACATTCTGTGGCTGTGTGGCTAACAGCTCATTAGTATTGAAATTGGTTGATACATAGTTCACTTGCAATTTAGGCTCCAATAAGCTTCCTATTTATACCCTGCGATGCTACGAATTTATGCCCAGCTGAAATCTGCTACAATGCTACGGCATAGACATGCAATTTCATAGAGAGATAAGATATAGATCTGCTGTACTCTGGTGATTCTCTTTCAGGAGCGTACCTTGTCAGGCCATAATTTGATATTCTTTTACCATTTCTATAGGGGGGAAAAAGCCCTTTAATTTAAAAAAAGAAATCACATTTTCACCCTTTTGTTCAGTAATGACACAAATAGTAAAATGTTCAGATTACATCAGGGAATGGAAAAGCCCCATGGAGAAAAGACACTGACAAAAGCTTTATTTTCAGGTAAAATTGCATGAAGCTCGGGGCACTGCATACTCTTAGCGATGGTTTGTTGCTTTTTTTTTTTTTTTCGCTTGCCTTTCATCCCCATGCATCCCTCCGAATGTTAATAGATTTTACATGGGGACGTTTAAAAAGACTGCAGAGAAATAGGGTTTTATCCGCTCTAATGTCTTCCAGAAATCTCAAAGCAATTTACAACTGTGAATAATATACAAGTAGCTTGGTGAGAACGGGGGCCAGCAAGTCGGATGCTGACTCCAGCTGCAGCTCGCATCCTGCTATAAAATCAGCTTTAATCAGGATGCTTTTGGTTATATATATATGTGTGTGTTTTACTTTTCCTAAAGCTGCTCGAGGTTTTTAACTCCTGCCTTGATAACCACCAGAGAAAAAGGGAAGGGGTTAGTCCAAGGGACGATGTCCTCGCCAGGACTGCGCCGGCACAGGTAGGATTTGAGAAGCGCCGGGGCAGATGTTGTGTGTCGGGATGCCGCGGTCTGAGGCCAGGCTTCTGCTTTCGAAGCCAGAAACGGGCTGTACAGAAGGGATATGTGACTCTTCCTGGGAGCCAAGGGACAACCAGCTCCTGGTTGTACAATGGGAGAGTCATTCCAAACCAGCACCTGTAGGAAACAGCCTCTGTGGCCATTGGGATTGGCAGGGCACCAGCTAAAGGGGAGTGTTCCCGTGCTGGCGACGTCTTGTCGTGCACCAGTGAAATTCATGGTGTAGGGCCCTTTTCCCATCTGCATCTGGCCATAAGGCAAGCTGCTGGAGTTCAGATCTACAGCTTTTCCAAGAGTTTTCCTCTTCTACTGGATGGCCAGGGGGACACAGGGCAGAGGACTGTGGTCCTGCTCATGGAGGCAACGTAGCTGAGAAGTTGATCTCTTTGCAAGGCCACTGCACAGTGTTGGGTTTGGACTGCAGAGAATTTTGGTTAGGGTTAGGGAGTTGGAGGAGTCTGTGGGGGAGGTATGGGGTTTGGAGGGCTCTGTGGAGCTCTAGGGGGACCTTTGGAGAGCTGGGGGGGCTTTGGGGTACCTATGGTGGATATGTGGTGGGGCTGGAAGTGTCTATGGGGTATCTATGGGTTTCCGTGGGTGCTTTGGTGTACCCATGGGGGATCTATGGGGTTTGAAGGGATCTACGGGGCTTGGAGGGGTCTGTGAGGCTCTAGGGGTGGGCTTTGGAGTGCCTGTGGTGGATGTAGGAGGCTTGTCTCCTGGCTTGCCGGCAGACTTCTTGCTCCTTGCATCAGACTGAAGACCCCGAGATGTGGGCGTTTAGGACTCAAGTGAAAAAACTGTGCCAGGATGTCGTGAAACAGGTCTGGACCGGCAGACAGTTCCTCGAGGGGCACCACCATCACTCTCCCAACCCAACAGGATCTCTGGTAGCCCAAGCTCAGCTGTTCTTAGGAGAACGATGCCCACTGCCACTGCCCCACAAGCAGCATCCTACAGCCAAAAAGGGCCCACAAGACACCTGGTCAGCAAGCAACAGCCTCTTCAATGTTGCTTGCCCCAGCAACTTTGCATGCACAAACCCTCCTGAACCTGTTCCCCATGTTCCAACGCAGGGTCTACTTAGGCTTTATGTGACCTAGAGGCCATTAGCTTGTCCAGCCTGAAGAGAAGAGCACCCCAGGTTGTCCCAGCCGTATCCACCTGCAAGGTCTCACTGCACCAGAGATGTTGTAGTGCCAGGAGCTCTGTGTTGTAAGAGGCTTCTTTTTCTTCTCTGTCTTAGAGCTCGTGATTTAAACCTTATCAATGCTGCTAAACTTTTTAATGTATATCAATTGGGTAAAGTTCACAAACAAAGCAGGAATCGATTGGTGGAATAATAAAGTATTGATCACGTCGACGCTAACCGATGAACCTTCAAATCAATAATGAGCACAGATCACATTCCCGTAGCACACTCAGTTACTGCTCACGCGGTGGCACGCTCCGTGGGATGGCAGGTGGGAAGTGAAAACCATTTCATAGCTCCAGATGTTTTGCAAAGCACTGCAGCAGGCACTGCCTGGTGAACGTGTTTCTCTGGGCACCGAGCACTTCTCAGATGGGCTCTCCATATCTGTCATCACCCTCTTAGCCTTTTCTAAGCCTGTTTCTGGCTGGAGTTTCTCTCTGAATGTTCACAGGGAGAGCTTCTCCGTTGCCATTGCCTGTGCAGTGTGTGAGGACTTGCCTGCCTCAACCAGGAACCCCTCAGGTGACACATTTGGGGGCTGCACGTATGGTTTCATGGCAGGATCATCTGAAGGGTTTGCCATCATAGACTGAAAACCCAGTTGTTTGCTGTCAGGTTCCCTGCGTAAAGCTGAAAGTTTGTTTCAGGGTTCCCAAGAGAAGAGGTGCACCAATATCAGTTCTGCTTTTAATTGCAGTGATATTGATTGCACCCATATGAATGGGCACAAGGACAACGGGGCTATCTATCAGCTGGGCTCAGACAGGTTTAAGATAATAATGAGAAGAAGGTTTCTAACCACGAGGCTCCTGAGGCTGTAGCTGAGCCCCCCTGGAGAGAGAAACCTTTTTTACTTTCGGCGTGGGTGCAGCAGCAGCGTCCTGCCCGGTGCGGGGCTGCGGGTGCACGGTAGCCCACCAAACTGGGCTGTGCTTGGGATATACAGAGGGACCACATTCCCTGGAATCTCCTGCTGTGCCACAGCCCACACCTCCCAGCCGGCTCAGCAAGGCCAGGCTCAGCTCCCAGCCCACCCCTAAAGCACCCGAAACTGCCGAATGTCCACCTCCGAGGGCTCGGTGCTGGGATTTGACACCTGGTTGCTCCCTGCAACCTCTGCCGTGCCAGTGCACGATGCCGGGGAGGGGAGCTGACATCTCCCCCACCACCATGGTGGGCTCTGCAGGGGACACGTTTCTCTCTGCCCTCTGTTGCTCTCTATGAAAATCACGAGCAATTTTGTTTTCATACATCAGAGAAGAAATCTGCCCCCCTGCCTGGTCCAGACAGGGCTGCGATATCCAATTGTTCTTTTTTCAGAAGAGCATTTACTGTTTCCAAAGGTTTAAGAGAGCAGGAGGTAGCTCATTCGGTTATTCACTTGGACTGGGAGCTGTTAGACACAGGTCTTAATGGATAATATTGATTGAAAGAAACAAAGCAGCCGTTTTCTTTCTTTCTTTGTATCGAGGGATTTATAGGTTAAGATGAGGAGAGTTTGCTGGCTCACATTCTTAACAACAAAATACCATATTACAAGGTCTCCAGAAGTCTCTCAGGATAGCACAAGAGTGAGAGAAAGAACTGTGCAAGGTGTTAATGGGATAACAAATTAATAAAGAATAGGATTAGCGAGGGACACAGGCTGGTACCAGGGCTCCCGAGGTCTCTGGTGTCAAGCTTTAATCCATTCTTGGCGCGTTGTCCTCACTGACAGATGAACACGATGGGAACCCACATGATTCCTGGTGCCACTGGGATCCCCAATGGCAGCTGGGACAGCGATGGCATCGTGAGTGGCCAAAATACAATTTTAGAGGAAATCAGTGCCTGCATTGCCTGGAAAGCCAGCGTAATTCTGCCCTGTAACATCGGAGAAATGTGACAAAGCAGGAGGCTTGGAAACAGTTTTAAAATCATTACCTGACTCTCTGTTGTCTCATGCAATTTTTCCATCCATCTGCCAGTCATTTTGAAAGGTCGAGAGCAAGGACATGCAAGTTTGGGGACCTGAGCCTCGCTGCTGCATCGAATTCCGCTCTGCTGTCATCCCCAGGTGGCTGGCCCTGGCCACCAAGGCTTCTCGAGCAGACCATCCCACCTGGACCATTGTCCAGGCATCCTGGGCTCGGCCACCCCATCACAGGGGTGACAGTCAAACCCATTGTCATTGTCACCTTCCTCACTGAAAGACTTCGAGTTGCATCTCCAGCTTCAGGATCCTTGCCAGAGGCTAGTTTAACCAAGAGAACAACCCGTGCCCTTCCTGATGGCCCCAAGGGTACCGGCCCCTGGGTGTCTGGGAAGGCAGCGCGGGCTGTGATGTCTCTGCTGCCTGTTGTATTTGATTCCGGGTCTCCAACCACTTCAACAAGCGTTGGGTATACAAATCCCCTTTTCACGCCTCAACCCTCTGCTCCAGCCACCTCGGGCAGCTTTGAAAGTTCTCCTGCCTCTTGTAAAATGTTGATCTCGTGCCTTTTAAATGAGCGAGAGACCCTAATATCATCACACCATCCACAAGCTGTTCAGTCCCTACTGGCATGAAGACAAAACCAAAAGGGCTTTCACGCCTGCTCTGCTTTTGACAGTGAGAAGAGGGATGGGTCGTGGGATGGGACCTTTCATTGCCTTTAATGATGATGCCATGAAGGTCACGGAAGTTTTGGAGGGATAACTGCCCCCCCATCCCCTTGGCAGTGGTGCCTGGTTGCGAGCGCAATGCTCTGCAATACTTCATAACACTTCCTTGACAGTATTCTGTCTCTCTCTGACTTGGATGAGTCACTTATTATCTCTGATTTTTTTTTTTTAAGGGCCTCCTGTCTTTCCTAGATCAAGTTAACAAGACAGCTATGGAGAATGGTGACCCTAGGGGTCTTCATTAGTTCCTCCCTGATTTATGTTCCCTGCCAGTTTAATGCAGTGCTTTGGGCACGGCTGCACAATGACGGGGTCACAGTGGGTCTCCAGAGGTCAAGACCTTGATCCTTTTATTTATGGCTAAATGGGAGGGCAAGCTCTAAAACTGTTCAGTTGTTGCAGGGCTCCGGTAAGGAAGACACCGGCAGCAGGAGGGATGTCCGCACAACCGCTCCTTGGGCATGGAGGTGCCGTAGGATGGAGCTCCGAAGGGTTTCCAAAGCCAAGGTTTGGTCCTAGAGTAGAATGTGTAGAAGGTGGAGACCAAATACTCAGACCCACCTTGCTCAAGGGTGTGAGGCCGGAGTGGCCTTTCGGGTGGAACCCAGGAGGGGAGCCCCATTTTCAGGTATCCTTTAGAAATTTAGATTCTCCAAAAGTTTTACCTCCCCCTGCTTTGGCGGTGAACACGTACACACCCTATGGGTTAAATTCTGTCTCCCGAGCGTGGGTTCTCGCCCCGCTGTCCTACACCTCCGAGTGCTGTGCTGCAAAGCAGGCTGCGACGATGACTTTGACTCTCTTCTTGCTGCTTTATTTCCCAGTACGGGCAGTTTTGCACTGCTCATTTCACCCCCCATCCTCACACCCACTTGCGAGGGCACACGCAGTGTCTCTCATCCCCTCCCCTGGTCCGGCTGACCCCATCTCCTCGGGCACCTCAGGCCCCATCCTTTTTTTCTGCTGCTCTCACTGCTGCTGCCGACATTAAATTTGCTCCTGGAAAATTGAAACGCTGCTGCCTTCAGGATTCCCCCCACATTTTCCCTCTCCCATCAGAGCCAGGGAAACTCACACATCATAAGCACTCTCAACAGCAGGTCCGGTGATGAGCAGGTCACCAGAAAAAGCTCCCCCGTCAAACACTCAGCTGGGAAAAATAATCATGGCTGCATTCAAATGAATACATCTTGATTTACACCACTGGGCCCACACTAATTTGGAGCAGCTGGGGCCAGGCTTGTGCAAGACTACTATAAAAAGAGACTCTGCCTGCTGGCCCTTCCTCTCTTACAGCTCTAACCCATAATTTAGTAAGTGATAGATGACTTAAAGAAATTCCTGGGTAGCTGTAAAATGAGAAGAAGAAAGAAACAGTTTTATTGTGTAGGCTACCACTGGCGAAGGAGTGATTGCACTTGTACTATAAAAAAAAGTAAGAAATCTTGAAAGTAACAATAATAATGCATGAATTTCACCATTCAGGAGGCATCATAATGGCTAATGATTGAATGAAGGCTTACAGTGGACTGCTAACGCCCACGTTTCTCTGAAACAGCATCCTTTGGCAAATTCAATATTTAAGAGTCCCCCTGAAGGCTTATTAAAGCTGAATAAATTGTTCTAGGTTGGAGGAATAATGAGTTCCTCCAAGCTTTTTTTTTTTCCAAAGAATTAAAGAACACCATGAGTCCTATCCTTGGCTAAATCTGTCGCAGCACAGGTGAAACTCAGCGTCAGCTCTTTTCCTGCTAAGTGTCTTCAGAAGCCTCTTGTTTACTTGACCTTCTCTGCTTTACTGTAGCTTAAAACATCTCCAGTACTCAGAAAGGGTCCAAATGGGGTGGATTTCGCTCAGCTCAGGCAGAGCAACCCACCGCTGCACTAACTGGTGAATTCATAAAGATTTAATGCACCTTCCCTATCTTCCCCTTTGAGAAAGGAGCTGGAGCGATCAGACACAATGCACGGGCAGAAAAAGCAGCCCAGAGCATTTCTTTGGCCCTCTCTGATTTCTTGCTTAATAGGAACAGGAGATTTTTATGCTTGTGTAAGTTCGATACATGCCAAAGAAATTTGAATCAAGGTGTTAATACTTAATGCAAACACATTCCCTGCTGTTTCCCAAGGTTTAAAAAGGTGATCAAGACTTATTAGGATTAAGGGCTCATTTCAGCTGAATTGATCAGATGGCATTTGGGTGTAATTTAAGCTAAAAATACAGGGAAGGAAGAAGCAGATTTTATTTCTATATAAAATAGTCCCCTCCTCTCCCTCTCTCTCTGCCACGCACGCATGTGTACGTGTTTGCACTTCCCTGAGCAACATTGCCTGGTTTGGATTGTTGGGATTTTTTGTTGGGTTTGTTGGTTGGGGTTTTTTTTTGTGAACTGGAAAAGGTTATTTGGACTGGATCTGCAGTGAAGGTAGGCATGCCTTGTTTCTCATCTGATGGATTTAAACATGTTTCCATTTAAACAGTTTGGAGACACGAAGGCTGGCTGTCCACAGCCACGTCGCTCGAGCCACACGGGGACTGGTTTCGCTTCCACTGTCATCCTCGTTTCACAGTTGCAGTCACTGATATTTCTTGGAGGATATACTGAAATGTGTCCAGACAGCGAAAACCTAGAGCTGGCAGATGAGGGGAGGAATGCTCTTTGGTGGAACAACATTGCCATCTCATGGTGCAGGTGCATCCCTACAAAGTCCTCAGCGATGCTCCCATCCCCGGCATTCAAGGTTACCAGCTCCGAGAGTGTGTCAGTCATGCTGCAGAAAATCCAGGTCAGTAAGTAAACTTCACCAGTCTGCTCCCAGCTTTGCACCAGGTTGGAGGTGGAGGGCCTTTACCACCATCAGCCTCAAGTCAGGGTTTTCGGACACCCACCCCCATCCTCTCTCTGGTCCCGTTTCCCCTGTGGCAATCCTGCTGCTGTCTCTCCACCAGCCCCTGCTCTCTCCACTTCAGAGTTCTTCTGTTAATTCTCATTTTCTCAGGCTTCACTAATAATTTCCCATGTGGCACCATGCTTTACTGAGCTCTGGATAGATTAGATCTACCAAATTTCCCTTGTCCGGAAAACCAATTATCTTATCAAAGGAAGATGTCAGCAGAGTCTGGCACAAACTGCCTTTGGTAAACCTGTGTTGCACTTTATCTCATTTTTCTCAGTGTCTTTCATGTTTCCTTCAGAATTTGTCCTACAATCTCATGAAACACTAAAAACGGGTTAACACATCCATAGTTGGCTAGCTCATGCTTTCCGTTTTCCTTATCTTCCCTTACTTTCCTCATAATCCATTTGATAGAGGGGGTTCAATCAGTGCCATTTGACCCTCAAGGCTCATTAGAAATCTCTGCTCTCCCCATCATGGGCAGCTCCTCTGCAAAGGGGATGGAGATTTCCCCAACCCCTCAGGATTCATCTGGGTCCCCTCTGGGGTCCTGCTTTCACCACAGATGTCACTGCATCTTACAGAAGCGTGGAATTATTCCAGGTAACTGCCTTCACTCCGCATCAACGTCACCTTTACCATCAAAAAGTAGTTATCAGTGTAGTTGAGAGGGAATGCTTCGATTACCCTTTAGCCTGTTCCTGCTTTGGCTGGCTGGCTGTCCCCCTTTCTGCCTACATTTATATATTTCACTAAGGAGACTTTCAATTATTTTCTTTTTCCCTTAGGTGTGCATGGTCACACTCAGTCTGGCGCTAGCCTTCCCCTCGCTTTGAAGATGTACCTTGCTGCTGTCCTGACGTTTTTATCCATCCCTGTCATCTCTCCAACCACTCTAATCTGGAGGTCATAGAATCACAGAATAATGGTTTGGGTTGGAAGGGACCTTAAAGATTATTGAGTTCCACCCCCTGCCATGGGCAGGGACACCCTCCACTAGCCCAGGTTGCCCAAAGCCTCATCCAGCCTGGCCTTGAACCCCTCCAGGGATGGGGCATCCACAGCTTCTCTGGGCAACCTGGGCCACTGCCTCACCACCCGCACAGGTAAACATTTCATCTAAATCTACACTCTTCCAGTTTAAAACCATTACCCCTCATCCTATTGCTACAGGTCCCATCTTTCTTATAAGCCCCCGTTAAGATCCAAAGCCTATCTCAGTCCCTCTGATGAGCACAAGTTTCCAAAGAGTGGGGGCCGAAGGCAAGAAGGGATGGCTGCAAGTTGTCCGTGCAGGATAGATCTTCATGGCTCAGAGTAATTTCTGCAGCTCCCCAGTATTTTAAAAAATTCTTCTCACTCTGGGGAGAAGAGGTCCTCCTCTAAATGTGCCAGCACAGAGTGTTGCTCATGGGAAGGTGTCACACTGTCCCTGATGTCATGGGCACACAGGTGGTTGGCAGAGTTAACGAGGGCAAGTCCCCTGTGAATTTCAGACACCAAAATGTAATTTTAATTTTTCTCATCAGACCATGGCATGACATGAGTGAAATGAAGGTAACATGGAAGTGACCGGTTCCTCTGCTCTATTACAAGAGGCCAGGGGTCTGTGACTTGCACAATTATTCCAGGTTATTGCAGAGAAAAATCCTGAATTCTGGATAGGGTTATGCTGAGGGTGTTATAGTGCGTCAGCAGAGCAACTTGCCATCACACTGGGTCTGTAGGTTTAAATGTAGCCTAGCACTTGTAATAAATGTCCCCTCCAGCTGCCCCAGCTATCAAGGAGTACTTGCTCACACAGGCTGGGGAGCTGAAGATGCTCACAGCGATCCTCTTTGCCATTGTGCATGCCTAAAAAAAACCTGGACCATGCAAGCCTTCCCAGCAGTCTGCTAGTTCTGTTTTGGCAGATGCTGAACCAAATGTTGTGTTTTGGCATGGTGGGATCCTGTCTTTTTTGAATCCATCCTACTGGACTCGTGTCAAAATATGCTGACAACTACATGGGCCCACTTGGAAAGTCTTGTGTTTTGCTGATTTTTGGTATTACAATACCACGGCAGCTCTTTGGATGGAGGTACCATGTTGATCAGGTGAAAAGGGAGCTCAGGATAGAGCCCGACAGCAGCAGTGAGGGGACCTGGGGAGGAAATAACTAGGGTGAAGAGGGACTCAGTACTCCTGCCATAAACCTTCTGTGATGGCAGAGGAGACCAGTCCATGCTAGCATAGTCACTGGAGTGCCTGCCAGGCAGCTCTGCAGCCCCTTCTGCCTTTTTTCCCCTCCCCGAGCTGTCAGCTAGCTGGAGGAAAGCCGTCACAGCCCATCTGCTCCATCCGTGAGTTATCCACATTGAGCTTGCGAGTGCATAACGGATGGCCTCTGCTCTCGGGCAATGCATGGCATTTTATGGACGAGCTTGGGAGAATGAAAGCTGCAGTACTGAGCGTGCCCGGAATCAGGGGAATCTCTGCCTCCAAAGTGCACGAGCCAAGGAGGCACACGCGGGCCACGGGAACAAACGGGCTAAGAGGTGGCGATAAGGGGGATGGAGCAAAGAACCTTGTCATCCTCCTTCGCAATCTGTGCTTCAGGAACTCATTCTGCTGAGATTTGTTTTGCTTTCCTTCCTCTGTATGTAGGATAAAGCGGGCAGAAAGTGTGAGGCTGTTACTAGAGGCAGAGCTCCAAGAAATCAAGAAAAAAAAATCTTACAGAAGCGTGAGTCATGTGCCCCAACCTAAATTTACCTGAAAAAAAAAACTGGTTAGTGTTATACACATCCTTGTAATGACTTTATTTCTGTTATGATTGTTGCTGTTGTTCTGGTTAATACCTTTCTCACTTAAAAAAAACCAAAAACCAACATAACCCTGTAGCAACAACTACAGAAATATTATTTGCTTGTATTATTCTTTAGGTGGTTCCTGTGCTGGAGGCAGTAAGTAGTTCAATCACTCAGTACATAATAGAGAAATTCATTCCAATAACAATAATAACAACATTTATTATTTTTGAAATATGTATCTGATGAATTCATGAATATAGAAAGCTCTTGTCGCTGGTTATCCACAAAATGGTAATAAAATCAAGCCTGGTGATAGACTTCTGCTGCAAATTTCTAATGCACTTAGTCCAGAGGTGCATCCATCACTGCTCAGCACCCAGCTCCTGGTTTTCCCGTTCTCCAGTGTTTCTGAGTTTTTAGGGGCTGGGAGGTCCGTGGGGTCCAACAAAAGCAGGCTTGCAGCCGTGGGTGGGTTTTCTCTGGGCTGTCCTGCCGACATTGGAACAACCTGCAAATCGTCGGTGGGCTCTGCTTGGTTGGGGTTTTGCCTTGCAGGGACGGCAGGACTGACCCAGCCTGAATCTCGGTGGCTGATATTTAATCTGTAGCACGTAAACTGGCAGTTTACACTGGCTGTGGTCAGAGGAAACAGAGGTGTTTCTAACGGGAGGAGATTTCTTAGAAAGTGTTTTTGCCAAGTGAGGCCCCCAAGGTCTAATGGTGTTTGCGCTCTGATACACCAGCGCAAAAACCTTCGTGATGCCGGGGCAGCTTTGGGAGCACCCGCAGCCCAGCCGTCCCCCTCTGTGCTGTGCCAACAGCATCCTGCTTCAGTTATCAACCCCTGGTGAGAAAACGAAGGCTGTCCCACGCAGAAAACACTTAAAATCAGTTAGTTCCCCAAAATCCTGATATGACGAAGTAAAAATTAATATCGCCAAGGCTGACTAAATGGAAGTGGAGGAAGGCTATAATAACGCACGTGTGTTTGCCAAGTGTGATGCTATCGCAAGCTGGGAAGTTGCAAAAAGCCTAACAAAGTAAAATAGGGCATATAAAAGTAAACTCTTCTCGTATTGCAGATACGGTGGCTGCCTTTTTAGTTGTTACGCTCGCTTTATCTCTAAAGAGGTATGGACATTGCAAGGGTTAGAAATATAAATATGGAAACCTTTAAGGGCAAATACATTGCTTTCCAATTGCTTGTAAATTGGCACAACTCAGCTCCTTGCATTCCTTCCTCTGATTATTTTTTCCTCTGTGCATTAATGCCTATGGCCCTGCCTTCCTCCGAATCGACCGAGGAGCGTGGAACTCTGGGTCCTCCTCTTTTTAACAAACCGATAGGAGCTTCTTTTCTATCCATTTGCATGTAAGGTATAAAGTGGTTTACTGTCTCCCAAGCGACAACTATGGTTTTTTGGTAAAATAACTCTAAAAGCATTATTTTATAACTTCTGCATTGCTCAAAAGGACCAAACAAGTTTTCTACCAGATCAACATAATATGCTGGGAGCTGGGCTGCTTGTAGACAGCTTATATGAAATTGGGGGGCTGATTTTTGCCTCCCTTGGCCATGCCACCAAGCCCTTGGGGATGCACCTGGCACAGGCTCTCCCTGCAGACTCACGTTTTTCTCTGCTCCTCATGCAGCGAAGCAAAAACCAGGCTCCTCCAGAGGGCAATGCAGAGCAGCACCAGGATTTTGCCCACTCCCTGTATTTAATTTTTTTAGTGTGGGTGTGAAGCACACAGGGGTCTCGGGCTGAGTAACTTGGCAATGCCCCATCCACCAGCACAGCCCCAGCTCCATGCAGACTGGGATCACTGGGGTGTGTGAGCCTCCTTGTTCCCCCCCAACCCACTGCTGCCTTTCCAATGGCTTTTGGGGACCTGAACTGACACTCTGGGTTTCTGGGGCAGAGGCGAGGCCATGGCCATGGCATCTGGCCCATCACACCCTGGAGCAGCAGAACGGGGCAGAGTCCCCGTGAGGTGCTGGCAGGATGAGCCCAGCCCTCAAAAGCAGGTTTCTGGGGCCAAGATGCTCATTTTGGAGATCAGAGCCCAGCCAAATCCTGGGGCTGTGTCTCTAGAGATTCAGGGGGTAGACTGAAGATAATCCCCTAAGACAAAGAACCCCATTTCTGCCTTAAGGTGTTTTCCCAGGTGCTCCCTGAAGGCAGCCAGGGCTGTGGCAGACTGAACTCATGCACAGCCCTCTTGCTAGCTGCTGCAGGCTGAGCCTGGGCAGTTTAGCTCATAGTTTCATCATCTCCCCTATACGCTGATGGTATGGGCTGCTCCGGGCTATAACTTTACACCATCCCTTCTGCAGGAGTGGGGTGCATAGAAAATTCCCCTCTTACAGAAAATTTCTAACTCCAGGTCCAGGGGCTCGGTGGCACATGGAGGTGATGTGGGGAGCTGGTGCAGGAGGAGGATGTTTTTGTGTTGTGCAAGATAAAAGCTGGGCTGAAGCTTTTAATAACAGCTGCCAGCTGTTCCCATGCATGCCCCTGTATTAATGCATCCTGTGGGCTCAGAAGATGCTACGTATGTGTGTGGGGAAGGGATGGACAGATGGATGGATGGATGGATGGATGAATGAATGGATGGATGGATGGATGGATGGATGAATGGATGGTTGGATGAATGGGTGGATGGATAGATGAATGGATGGATGGATGGATGGATGGATGGTTGGATGAATGGGTGGATGGATAGATGAATGGATGGATGGATGGATGGATGGATAGTTGGATGAATGGGTGGATGGATGGATGGTTGGATGAATGGGTGGATGGATGGATGAATGGGTGGATGGATAGATGAATGGATGGATGGATGGATAGATGGATGGATGGATGGATGTGTTCAGTTCATCCCCAGAGGAGCTCCCAGCTTTGGAGCTGGACACTGGTCATCCGATTTCCTTGCAGGTGAAACTGCAAATGATGGACCTGAGTGAGTGTTTGCCGAAGGAGAGGATTTCTTGCAGAGAGGCGTGTCGGGGCGCAGGGGCTCCTCACCTACGTCATTCCCCGGGGGACTTCTTTGGAGTTGGAGCTCTCCTAGCATTTTCACCCAGGGTGCTATCTGCTGATTAAGTCCTGACTATCTCGATAGCTTTCCGTGGGGACTGTTTGTTCTGCCTGGTTGCGGCAACATTAGCTGCTCTTGCATCCTCTGCCAGCTCTCCGCAGCAGGAAGCACGTACGCGGGAGTGCAAACAAAGCCGGGGGCAAGCCCTTTGCACCCTGCGGTCGGGCGAGGTGGGGTGCCCCCGTGCTGGCCAGCAGCAAACGGGCACGCCCTGGCTTGTTGGGTGGCTAATTTCTAAGAGCAGGCAGGGCTGGCTAGCTTTTTGCTGCCATTGCAAGCTGAGGAGGGGAGGGGATGAGCTGAGCGCTTTTTCGTAGAGTCACAGTATGGTTTGGGTTGGAAGGGACCTTAAAGATCATCGAGTTCCAGCCCCCCTGCCGCGGTGGCGTATAAGCACCAAGTGGTTGCTGTTGATGAGGAGAGCTGGTTTTCTGAGTGGCAAATGAGTGGCTTTGCCGTGCTTGTGTGTGTGTAACATGTGGGGCTGGTGTTGGCTGAACAAAGCTTCCAGCCCTGCTGGTAAATCTGCCCTGGATATACAGCCTTGCCAAAAATCAGGAGGAGAAGGGAAAAAGGACCAGAGGGGAGCTGCAAAGAGCCGGATTGCAGGGAGTGACCAGGGGTTGTGACCCAGCAGGATGCTCTGGTCTCCTCCAGCCCAGGTCAGAGTGGCAGGAGGGATGCGCTGGGAAGTTCTCTTTGGCACTACAGCTCCAGCTCTCCTGGACAAATTCTGTTGTCCCAGCGCAAGGTGGCTGCTGAAGTTCAGACCCCTTAGACCCCAGGGCCAGGAAAGCTCTGGGGGATCCTTCCCATCAGGGGTGGGTCGCCCCAATCCTGGGGGCACCTGATGGTGCAACAAGGCATCCTCCTGGGGATGGGTTGAGGGGACAAGCAGTGGCTCTGATAGATCAGCAAACCTCTCCACCTGCCTGATCTACACCAGGGAGCTGGGCAGGCATCAGAGCTTGTCAGGCAGCCAGTTCAGGATGTGTGGAGTTATTTGGGATGTGTTTGTGTATGAGGCCCTATTCTTCCCTTCCCTGGAAGTATTCAGAGCATCAATCCTGCTCCAGCAAAGTTGTTCTTTGCTATAGGGCAAAGAACAGCACAGATAAGCACGGTTCTAGACACAAAGAGGCAAGGCTTAATATGCTGCAAAACCACCGCCAAAAGGTGAAAAAGGTCTGCCTTTCGGCACCTGCGCCGCTCGGTCCCACCCTCGCCTGAGCCTTGTGGAGCACTGGGGCTCGCGTTCGGCTGCCCAAAGGACCTCGCACTGCGTGCTCCCGTGTGCCTGCGCCTTTGGAAACACAGCCCTCGCTCCTCGCTCAGCCTTATCTCAGCGCACCGAGAATGCAAACACCAGAGCTGGTGGAGAGGAAGCCATGAGGCTGCTCCAAGCCCTGGCAGGGCAGAAGACAGCGGAGAGGCAGCGCAGCTCCTCTGGCACTGGCAAAAGGCTCTCTGCCGGCTGTGGATACCGTTCAGAGTGGTTCAGCTTGGCTTTGCTTCCCACCAGACTGCACGCTTCACCTGCTTTTTGCAGCCAGGAGGTGAGTTTTGCTTTATTTCTATGAACGTGCCAGGTGGTAGGAGCAGAAAGCAGGTGAGAAGCGATGCGGTAAGAAGCCGCTCCGCTTGCGTGCGTTCCTGCAGGATGGAACGGCTGCATTAATTACAGCCTGCAACGAACGCAATACATTCTTCTACAGGCTTTCCATTTGATAGAGGTTTCCAAATGTGCCTGGTGTTAAATCTGGAAGGAAGTTGGCTTTGAAGTGCGTGCACGTGCAGTTGCTCGGTTGTAGCTGTAATGTACTCGAGTAGATTCTGTAACAGCATGAAAGCAAACCGGTGCAGGTTCAGGTGATGCCGTGGGTGTCACAAACGGGAACTGCCTCGGGGCTATTCCCTGTCAGGAGAAAGGGGGACAGTCACCCAGACCCACATGCAAACCCATGGGTTTTCAACAGAAAGCTGCTGTGTTGGGGACAGACAAGAGGATGGGAGTCTTGCTGTTGAATCCTGAGGGATGCCCAGGAGCCGAGGGTTCGGTGGCAGTGGAGTTTGGCATTGCCAGGGGACTGGGGTGTGTGTATTATTTACCTGTGGTGCATAAACTGTATTTCTTAATGCAGCTGACAGGCTTCAGATAGTCTAAAAACTCAGACCCAGCCAGTGCAAACTGAGAGCTGCATGGGCTGTTACTTTCTTTGTTTTAAAAAAAATCCTTTTGACAAGCAAGGACAGGACTTAGTCCCCCTCCAAGCTGAGTCCATGTCACAGGTTTGTCCACAATGTTATACCTGCAGGGCGGGTTGTGCCCCGTGGGCTGAGGAGGGAGGTGGCCCCTCCGGCCAGGCTGCCACCCCAGGGACCCCAGTATTGTCCTCCCGAGCTGGGCTGGTGCAGAGCTGAGCCCTGGGGGGCTGCAGAGATGGGGGGACCCCGCGCTCGCCGTGGGGCCAGGCTGCGATGGGCAGGGGGTGTGCACAGCTGCCATCAACCCAGCAGGTGGATTTACTCCCTTCGGTGGCATTTACTGACAAATCCCGCCCTACCTGCCCACCGCACGTGTCTGGCGGATACTTGGGAGGAATTATCGCACATTCGTAGCAATCTCTCTTGCAGTCTACCACCCGTTTTCATCCTGCACTTGAAATACTGAAATTGCCCCGAGAAAAGAAATATCTTTACAAGATGGGCCATCAAGCCAGCATGCTGTCTGCTGCATCCAGAAAAGCAACCTGCTCGGCAGGGTAATCTATTCAATGGCTGGGATTTATTTTTAACATTCAGTTCTGCAGTCCTTTTAACTTGAGCAGGGAAGTGAACATTCTGATAACAGCAGCCTCCAGGTCAAATGTGATGAGAATTCATAACTCGCCACATAGGGGTTTTGGAAAACCAACCAAGCAAAACAATTTTCCAGAATGAGACGATGAAGATTTGCGTTTCTCTTCACAATGTCGTACACGGAGCCGGTATCTGTTGGAACGTCTACTTTATTCTCTCCTCACGATTTGCAAATAAAATGCCTCCCAGACTATTTGAAATTTGAACAACTATTGTGAGCGCGGCTTTGCTAGGCTGCTCCTAAAGACCTGAGACATCAGATCTTTAGGCCATCAAAGAAGAAATATTAATCCTGTAATGGGAATGTCCTGGTGGTCCCGTTTCCAATCAAAGCAAAGCCTGAGTTTCCTGCTTCGAGCAAATGTTGCCAGGAGAGTGGCATCAAGATTTAAAAATTGCAAAGAACAGAGGGAGGGAGCCCCAGTCCCTGGGCTGCACTGGAGCAGCACAGAAACGGCAGCAGGCGTGGGTTAGGTCAGAGCTGGGAACGGGGGGCGGTGGGGGGAAAGAAAAGCTTGAAAATCTGGCCAAGCTGAGACAGGTGAGGGAGCTGCTAGGAGGCAACTTTTTCTTTCTGTTTTGTTTGCAAATGGCTGGAGTAAGTCAGAAGCATGTGGCTGAGGAAGAGGCAAGAAGGGAAGATGGGAGGGAATTTTGTTCAAATAATTTGGTTTATTCTAATCTTGTGTCTGCTGCTGTTTCCCGAGCCCTCTCGTGCTGGGCTCTGCAGCGGGTGCCCATGCTGCACCCCGATGTCGCTGGGGCTGCGGCACTCTGCAGCACAGGCTGCTTTATCTGCCAGCTCAGGAACAAGTCCTTTCCAAACCGCTTGTATTTGCTCTCCGTTCCCTGTCTGCCATCCAAATTCGATATCCGCAGGGAGCCCCAGCGTGCAGGGTGCTGCCTCCCACAGCACGGGCTCCTTGGCAGGGTGCTGGGGCAACGAGAGAAGGTGGGAAAACAAAGGGAATAATAATAATAATAATAATAATAATAATAATAATAATAATAATAGCAGCATTCCCTCCCCTTCAGGCTGCAAACCTGCTGGCTTTGCCCAGCAGATCGTACCCACAGCCACATTGGTTCCTGGTGGCTGCAGCCTTGTCACCCACTTCACCCCTGGCATCTTCTCCCACGCTGTCGTGGGAAGCCAGGGTGTAATGAGAAACTGTGCAGTGGTGATAAAAAAAATGGTAAAATTTGCTATGCAGCATGGAAAGCTGTGCTGATGGGAACAGTCATTGCTTTAATATTTAATTCGATGAGATGTAGCTCTGAGAAATGGATCGGGAGCTGCCACAGGTTCAAGGCGTGCGCGCAGCGCTGGCAGGGGAATTTCCACGGGGTTTGCTGCGGGGCGGACTTACCGATATTCTGGTTGGGTGACATGCTAATGTGTCTCATTAATTAACTGAGCACACGCAGAGCCGTATTTCCTCCCCTCCCCTTTAATTAATAAAGCTTTAGATGCTTCCAGGGCTCGCTAGGACATTGGGTTGTCATTCGATGTGTCTCCCCTCTGTTGGACCCTGGCTCGTGGTCTCGCCGGAGCAAGCATGGGCTGCTCAGGGGCAACCAGGTGGCATTTCAGGAGGGCATTTCATCGGGTCACGAGCCTGTCAAACAGATAAGATTCAATCCTGCTTCTCACCAGCAGGAACTCTCTGGTGCTGTACGGGCTCCTACTGTGACAAGACGAGAAACGAAGAACTGGGCTGGGCTGACGTAGGCATTGGCTGGGTCTCCCTTAAAACCCATTCCTTCTTTCTCTTTTTAGGTGGGCCCCACTGGCCCCAAACCGTTCCTGGGACTGAGGTTCAGCCCACAGCAGAGTCGGTTTCCCCCCGTGCATAGTCTCCTGCCTTCAGAAATCCCTTTGCATGCTCCGGACAGTTTTGCTGTCTTCACCAAGGAGCTGGGCTTTGAGGAAGGCTGATTGCCACCGCGATGGCAAACAAACAAACTGGAAACGTGGATTTGTCAGAACTATAATCCAGGTAGGTTCTAGTTCCTCGCTTGTACAAAACCATCCGCTTTCTGTCCTCACATCTGCCTCTCCCTGGTCCTCCAGCAGCCCCTAACTCCTGCAGGATCTGAGTCCCTCATGGCTTTCAGGGCTAAAGTATGAGCAGTAGGGGCAGATTGGGGAAAAAAATGTTGGTGCCTACGTGCTAGTGTTGTAGCTTTGCCTGACACATCCCAAACTGTAATCATGACTTTCCCCTCCCTGGCACTCACAGCCCTCTTGGCCACCTAATTCCACCAGTGCCTTTTGCTCCTGAGATCCCCGGGACACCTCCTGCTTATGGACAAGCGCGTGTTGGCATCATGCTGCAGTGCTGGGGAACAGTTTCTACACCAGCCTGCACCAGGGATGGGTTTGGGGGTCCTTGCCTAGGCATGAGGCGAGGTCAACCTTCTCACCTTAGCTGTATGTCCCTTCTCCAGGACCTCTCCTGATCCCCCTGCCTGGCTGGGGTGAGGAGGTAGAACCCCAGCACTTCATCAACCCTGGGGCAGAGCCCTCTGCACTGTGAGACATCTTGCCAGGCATCTTGCCAAGCTTGTCTTGGGGGGAAGGCATGAGCTTCACCAAACTGCCTTCATGCTGCTCTGTCCAAAACCATGTCCTACCATTTCCCAGTCCTGCTAAGTAATGACACTGACATACGTTTTTGCTGTTCCTTGTCTCTCCTTAGCGTCCATGTCCAAGGCATGACCCCAAATGCCCAGGGAGAGTAAGAATGTTGAAGAAAATGCAGATATGCCTCTGCTTCTTCTTTGTCTCGGGCATTTTGTACGAGATCTCCCTGCTGTCCAGCTGTTTCTCCTCCTATATGCCTATGGCCAAGAGCTTCCTGACACCAGAGCAGGTCTTGAACCTCGGCAAAAGCATCATCTTTCTGGAGACGACAGAGCGCCTGGAGCCACCGCCGCTGGTGTCCTGCTCCGTGGAGTCTGCCGCCAGGATCTACCAGGACCGGCCCATCATCCTCTTCATGAAAGGACTTACGAACGACACAGCGTTGGACTTGAACTCCAGCTATGCAGCCTTCTCGCTTTTGTCTTCTATGAAGAATGTCTTCATTTTCCCTCTCCAGATGGAAACTGTCTTCCAGGAGACCCCTCTGCTCCAGTGGTACAACCAGGTGAGAGGTGTAATAAGGGGAAAACAGGGAAATAGGAAAATAGTCATAAATAGGTGGGGGAAAAGGTCTGAAGTAGGCTGAATGGAGGAATGGAGGACTAGCTATGTGCAGTTAGTCACTTTTAATTTTTTTTTTGTTCAGAAAAGATTCATTTTTGCCGTGTTTGGCAGTGTATTCATCTATCTGTTTATTGAACATATTATAGGCATTTCTCCTCCTATCTGGAGAATCACATTTTTTGGCAAACAAAACACTGGTAAAAATAGATTGCATACATGTTTTGATAAAACACGGCTTAATAATCTTTGTCAACAGAAGCTGGTTGAACAAAATGTGCTGCCCAAGTCATCTGAGCACTTATTCATACCGCCACACGCTGACAGAGACCCCGGTAGATAAAAAGTGCAGGAGAGATTTTGGTTTTTGTAATAGCAACACGCAAAACCAAGGTGGGATCTGCGAGCTCCACCCTGCAAAGAAACTCCTGGCAAACTGCTTGCGAGTCGCTTTTGTCAGACTGGTTTTATTCCACCTCTGTGCAGGGCAGGCATATTTCCTCCAAACTCTTCCTTCTGAGAAGAAATGACTCCAAATACCGACGGTGCAATGAAAATTGCTGGGAGTGAGCAGGGAGTGTGTTAAGTGGGTTGTGTCCCACTGGAATAGCAGGCTATGATTCATGGTATCATTGATTTAACATTGTCGTTTCCATCAAAACACCCGTGAAATGTTCCTGTGTTCATTTATATTAAGAAAGGATTGCTCTGCCCTGCCCCCTTATTTTATTCCAATGAAGTTCAATAGCTGGAGGAGGAGAAGGCGACACTTGCAGGCGTGCGGGTGCAGCTTTATGGTGCCATTTGCAGCCCAAGGGATGGACGTGGTCTGTTCTCTCCCGGTGGCATCACTGTCTTGCCTTCCCAACTCCGCAGGTAGTCCCGGAACAGGAGAAGAACTGGGTCCACGTCAGCTCTGATGCCAGCAGACTGGCGCTCATTTGGAAGTACGGGGGCATCTACATGGACACAGACGTCATCTCCATCAGGCCCATCCCCGAGAAAAGCTTCCTAGCTGCACAGAAGTCAAGGTTCTCCAGCAATGGGATCTTTGGCTTCCCTGCCCGCCACAAATTTATTTGGGACTGCATGGAGAACTTTGTTCTCAAGTACAACGGGAAGATCTGGGGGAACCAGGGGCCCTTTTTAATGACAAGGATGCTCAAAACCATCTGCAATCTCACAGATTTCAAAGGCACCGAGGACCACAGCTGCCAGAACATTTCCTTCCTCAATCCTCAGCGTTTCTACCCCATACCGTACCCAGCCTGGGGCCGGTACTATGAGGTGTGGGACAAGAGCCCCAATTTCAACCATTCCTATGCGCTGCACTTGTGGAACTTCATGAACCACAACCGGAAAGCTGTGGTCGCGGGCAGCAACACGCTGGCTGAGAAACTGTACAAAGCCTACTGCCCCAGCACGTACGAGGACCTGATCCAAAACGCGCAGCTGAGGGATTTCATGCCATCTGAGGATGTTGTGTGACATGGCGTAAGGAGGAGGGGCATGAACCTTCCAGCCCTCCCCATTCTGGGGCCAAACCACTGTCACCATTGGTGTTAGTAGCTGGCTTTGCAGGAGAAAGACAGACCTTTCCATAACCACCATCCCTACTCCTTTGGATGCCAAGGAGCACATGCAGAATGGTGGTGGGTATCCATCAGACGTAGCCTCCAGTGACACTAAGGAATGCCTTTGCCTCGGTTCTGTCTCCTTGCAAGTGCTCATGAACAAAACCTTCCTCAACCAAAGGGACTTATGGGCCTTACCAATGAGCTTTTCCCAGGGAAAAGTTCCTGAAGAGGTGCATGGCCTCCTAGGAGGAACTTCAGGTGCATCTCTGCACCTCTTGGCGCTATTTGCAGCTGCTCATGTCAGAAAAGTTGCAAACACAACAGGCTTTGGACTGGGCTGAGGCCTCTGAGGAGACTGTAGTGCAAAAGTATAGCAGAGGATGGGTGGCAGTTACTGCTAGTGAAGAGAAGCCCAGACTACTGTCTTTTCATTAATCTGTGTTTTTCTCACGTGGACGTTACACCCTACGTTTTCGAGAGGGACCTTACCAGTGCAGGTGGAAATAAAATGGTTCATAAACCACCACTCCTGTGAGCTTGCTTTCCCCCTGCATGCCCCTGGAAGATGAGTACCATTTTTTGAATGTTGTGCTCCTGNCATGTTGGAATTTTTTTGCTCTCCTTCCCTCTTGCTGGCATCCTGCTCCCCCTGAAGGTGCTGGTTCCCGCAGGGTTTGCCGTTCCTGCGGTCCACAGCCTCCCACCAGCCTCTGTGCGTTCCGCAGGTGCTGCTCCATTTTTGGGGCCATCCATGCATCACCCAGAGGGTGACCAAGCAAGAGAAAAATCCCCCTTTAGCCCCAGCAGGGCACCCAGAGACTTTTTATTTTTTTCCTGGAGAGTAACATATCCCCTTGCATTTACTTTTTTTTCCCCCAGGGTAATGCCAATCCACCCAACCCCCTGAAAAGAAGCCCAGCTTGCAAATCTTATTCCGAGTCTGTCTCAACAGCTGTTTTTAACTTGGGAGCAGAAAGGCGGGGGCGGATGGGTTGCCCGTCATCGAATGTTTGCCATCTGCACAATGCTATCTTCTGTAAACACAGCAGCTAATGAGCATGGGGCAATCAGCAGCCCGGTTTCCGCGCTGGGAATCGCAGCAGGATTCAAGGGGAGTGAAGCCCTCTGCACGCAGGGTGCGTGTGTGCTTCGTGCTGTGCTCGGACACTGGGCCCCAGCCTCCTTCCAGCCCCGTGTCCACCCCAGCGGCTGCTCAGATCAGCCGAGCTGCACAAGGGCAGAGGGGGCTGTCAGAGCAGCACCGTGGTGCGGGGGGATGTTTTCCCTTCCCCAGGGTGACTCTCTCCCAGCTCAGCCCCAGAAGTTTCACGCTTTGCTGCCATGCACAATGGTTTAGTTTTGCTCCCTGCTCTGTTATGGCAGCTTTTGCCTACCTACGGCACCGGGAGCTGCTTTTCCTCCGTGATTTTGACTTTCCCGGGCTGCGGGGGTGCAGGGAGGCGTGTAGGGTTACAGCCCAGCGCGTCCTCCCCGTTTCCGCAGACGCCTCTCGCCTCCATTGCTGCCCTCCCCTCCACGTCCCCCCTCTCCACTCGCTCCCAACAAGTGAGTATTTGCCTTTTTCTGCCCCATGGCTCGACTCTGGGCAATGGTTGTGTCCGTGGAAGGGAGGGCCGGGGCCGGGGGCCAGGCAGAGACCGGACGGGCTGGAGCCTCCTTTGCGGGTGAGCTCAGGCGAGAGGCATTTCCGCGGCTCCGCTGCTGTTGCCGTCCGACCTCAGCTCGCTTCTCCCTCCTGCCTGCTTGCTGTCAGGACTTGCAGCAAAGCAGGGTCTGCGAGCACAGCAAACCTCACCGACGGCCCCACACGGGGGGGTTCCTGCACCCCCCCACCCCGGGGGGAGTCCCAGGAGGGTACATCAGAGAAGCTGAGAAAGGGGGGGGGGGTGATGGCTGCGCTGAGGAAGGGTCCGGAGGAGGTGAGGAAGCTGCTCAAGCAGTCGTGAGCGAAGTCTGAGTCTCCTGGCAGCTCTCTGCCCCGTGGTAGGATGTCTCCCAAAGTTTGCAGGCTCCCGGAGCGGCGGGGGAGCAGAGGGATGCTGGCACATAGCCCTGGACCTTGCAGGGAGCAGAGAAGCCCTCAAAGAGTTCGGGAAGGTGAGGACAGCCCCGGGGAAGGGTGGAGGGGGAGGAAACGAGGAGAAATTTCCCTGCTAAAGGCTGAGGGTTGCAGGGAAGAGGAGCATATAACAGCCTGGCCCAGCAACCGTGAGCTGGGGCTGCAGACACCCCGGGAGAAGGAGAGGCAGCCCATCACGCTGCCCGAGCCCCAGCAGACACCCCGGGAGAAGGAGAGGCAGCCCATCACGCTGCCCGAGCCCCAGCACTGTGGTGGAGCTGGTTTGTGCACCGTGGGTGGAAATGGTGCAGGGGACAGCCTCCAGCTCAAAGCTCTGCCAGGTGGCACCTGCACCCTCAAGGCCAATGTCTTCATCGCCCAGGGGGCAAAATGTCAGCTCTAGTGAGGGAATAGCAATGTGTCCCTTGGGGGGGGATGAAGGTAGCTTTTGCTAGCAGCTCCAGCACACCAGCTGCTTTCCACCAGCTGAGGACCTCTCCTAGGCAAATGCAAGTAGGAGTTGGAGAGAAGAAATAAATCTTCTGAGCTGGGTTACCTGATGCAGTGGTTTGACTGTGCCAACATCCTGATGAAGCTGTGGTTGTGCTGCCTGAGACCTTGTATATACCAGTTGGTAAGACATGGAGGGGAAAACCCAGCAGGCTGCAGCACCCCCGGCACGCCCGCGGCAGGCGATGGGGCAATCGCAGCCATGCTGCTAAGCAGCAGGTGAAACACTGGTGTGGGAAGACTTTGTTAATATTAATGAGGTTATGCAACACAGCCTTCCCCCTGGGCTATGCGGGAGGTCGTTAGGGGATTTTTAATTAGTGGTCCCTGCAAACCCCCCCTCTTTAGGAGCAGTTAATTCGTGCAGCAAAACTTCACCTGCAGGGACTGTGCAGCCTTACCTAACACGTCTGTATGTCACACAGCTATGAGTCAGGGCTATATTTACACCTGTATAAATAGAGAAAGAGGTATGCATGTGTATGTATGTGTACACTTCTTTGCCTGATGCAACCATTGGGGTTGTTCCACATCGCAGGGCTGCTCACAGTGTATTTCTCACCACCATAACAACCATAACGATCCTTCCTGGCCGTACCAGCCTGGAAAGGGAAGGGGCATGCTGATCTGGTGTTTCTAGGCATGCATCAAAAATAATAAAAAAAGTCAAACTGCAGGTAACGACAACGTCACGCTGATCCCCAGCCCCCCGCAGAGGCTTTCGTGCCTTATCTGCAGCAGCATGTGACCTCTTCCTAGGATAACCACAGCCCTACATCAAGGCTTTCCTGTCTTCTGCTGTATTGAGGCAGTGCTACAGGAGAGAGAAAGAAGAGAGGGTCAGGAAAAATTGGTGCAGAGCTAAAAAGTGCTTAAAAGAGCCCACCCAGGTTGATCCAGAGGGGTTCAGAGCAGTTGGTGACCCCTAGTATTCACATGCAACAGGGAGAGACCCCAGCGGGAGCTGGGACTGCAGGAAAAAAGGTGTTTAGGTGCCTGACAAGCCGACCATGCAGGCTAGAGAGAGGCAGGGACAGAGATGGGCTTGTGCAGGGCAGGAGGAGCCCCTCTGGGAGCAAGAGAGGACTTTGCAGAATCTGCAACAGGTTCGAGTGCTGCTGAGCTGTGCTGAGAGCGAACCAGCCCTGCAAAGGCACAGGAAGCACTGTGCAGGTGAAGCAATGCCAACAGTGAAGGTAGCGGAGTGGAAAAACAGTCCCAAGGGACGGAAACTGCTCGCGGACGTCAGTGCCCGCAGTATCGGCATTCGCCAGCTCCACCCTGCGCAACCCCAGATAACTTCTGGGAAACTCCGTGATTGCTCCAGCATTAAAAAAGAAAAAAAAAAAAGAAAAAAAAAAAGAAAGATGACTTCCCTGTCATTGCATCCCAGGACACGTGCAGAGACCACAAGATGTGTCTCTGCTATGCTCTGGGTTGGAGGGTGGGCTCAGCCCAGGAGCCCTGCCCATGCCACCATCACCCTGTGTGCCTGGTGGGGGGCCGAGCCTTGGAGAAATGCAGGTCCTGCTTGCACACAGCATTTTTGGGACTTATATTAGGGGAGAAAAAAAAACCCAAAAGCTGATTTTGGCACTTTTTGTGCTGCAAACGGGCTGTGATAACCACTGCCACCTCTCCCTCCGAGTGAGCAGAGGAGAGTTTGGCTTTGTTGCCCCACTCTGGGTGTTACTCAGCATCTCCGTGGGGTGGCTGCCCCTGTTTGTGCTCATCTCTCCAGCTGCCAGCTGTGCAGGGCTGGCTGGGAACACCCCCAGCACCACACCAGCGTGGCTCTGCTCTGCATCCTGGGGCGCTCAGCCCCATCAGCATCCCAAAAAATGGTAGGTGGCTTTTCAGCAAAGAGCGTTTTTAAAAAATGAAGTGTCTTAAAGGTGGCAGGGGGCTGCAGCAGAGGGGGAATGGTAACGTGGGGCCGCAGCAGATCCCCAGCTGGAGGCTCAGAGCCATGCAGGTCTGTTTCGGAGGTTTAACCCTGTTGAAGTGTTGTTTAGGACACAGCTGGCAAAATAAGCAAACACCGTTTCTGGAAGTGGTGGAGGTCTAGGTCAGAGCAGAGCACCAGGGAAGGCAGCAGTCCGTTGGGATATTTAGATCGTGGCCAGCGTTTACCGTGTGGTGTTTTCAAAACAGGCTGATTGTGGTTCGCTGAACCAGGTACGCACAGGAGGGATTTACAACTTCATTCAGAATGAGTTGTTGTGAAGAGTTCCACTGCGACACTTTTAGAAGAAGCAGATGGTGAACAAACTGCCAAAGTTGTTTTTTTTTTTTCTTCCCTGAATTTGGCAAGGCAGTTCTGGATGGGGAGGGAAAAGGAAAGTTTTTCTGTTTGCTGCCATGTGAGATAAGCTCTGACCTGCTCCCCGATGCCCATGGTGCATGCAGGCTGCAGGGGCTGCAGAGGATCCGCCGGATGGCTGCGGGGCCAGCCCTAACGCATCCCTTTTCCCTTCCAGCCCTTTTCTGCAGACATCTCCCACCCGCTGCACCAGCCTGTGCCCAGGGATGCAAGGGGCGTCCCCAGAACTCCCCATCCCGGTGGACATCTCCCCCTTCCACTTCCAGCCCCGCCGGCTGGCCATGGACTGGCGTCGCTTCAGCGCCCTGGACGTGGAGCGGGTGGCGCGGGAGGTGGACGTGGCCGCGCTCCAGGAGCACATCGCCGCCGTCACCTTCTGCAACCTGGACGGGGAACGGTGTCCCCACTGTGGGCAGCCGGCGGATCCCATCCTGCTGAAGGTGCTGCGGATGGCCCAGCTGAGCATCCAGTACCTGCTGCACTGCCAGGAGCACCTGGGGAGCAACCTGGCCGCGCACGCCCAGAGCCTGCACGCTGCCCACGCCGAGCTGGCTCACACCCAGCAGCAGGCAGCAGAGCAGGCGGCGCAGCTCCGGGGGGCAAAGGAGGAGAGCAGGAGGTGGAAGAAGCTGATTGCCACGCAGCAGCTCCTCCTGCGAGCTGGCCCCAACACCTACTGCAAGGTGCGTGGTGCAAAGGGGGAAGCGTGGAAGTGTATCCCCGGGTAGGATGCTATTTGTAGCCCTGCTGAGGTTATGCTTTGGGCTCAGAAAAGGTGCTGGCCAGCCTTGCTGCTTTCCCTGGAGCTGGTTCATCAGCTTCATAGAGGCTGCAAAGTCCTTGCGAGGGAAGCTCCCTTTTTTTTGTGCTGGCTGCAGGCAGGCAGAGCTGAGCAGGGTGTGGAGGCGAGGCTGGGTGGGGAGATCTCATGGGATCCCTGTGTCCTGAGAGTCATCCTTAAGCATCCTTCAGACCAGTGAAAGATTTCTGGATGCTCCTGGATTTGGATTTTGCTTTCACCCCCGCACCGAGCTTTTCCCACCTGGAAAAGTGGAGAGAGCTGGCTCTGCCTTTCTTCCCTGCTGCTTCCCCATCATACCACATCAATGCACTCGCTCGCTTCTGGAGAGTAAACCCACCCAAACCAGGTGATTTATGTTCATACAGCCCAGTCACCCTTGGGAGCACAGGACCCCCTTATAACCAGCACCTCGCGGATGCTTCGGTCCCATTATTGCGCTGCTCTGGTGGGGAAAGCATCACTTTCCTGCATGCAGTACCCCTGCACAATCTTGGCTTCTGCCTTCTCCTTTGCTTTCAGCCAGAAGAACCCCCTAATACCCTCCATCTCTGCACTTCCAACGCACAGTCGCGTCTCCTGAGGTGTGCCCTTTTGCTTTAAAGCAGCAAAGCTTTGTCATATCCACAGGGGACATGGGGAGTGCCCCTTTCTGCAGATCCCGATCCCTCCGCTGACTTTTCCCCCCCCACCTCCAGTGCCCCCTCTGCGACAAAGCCTTCGTGAGCGGCTCCTTCCTGCACGCCCACCTGCAGCGCCGGCACGCAGAGACCACCGGGACGGGTGAGCACCGTGACAGTTTCTCCCTTTGCTTTCCCAGGTGGGTTTTCCCCCGTTGGATGGAGATGCTGGAAACCCAGAGTGACCGTGGGAGGTTAAAGACAACCAGTTACAACTTTCTTTCTTCTTCTGTGGCTGTTGACTGCATGCTTTCTGCTTGCTGCCTTTCCCTCCAGCGCAAGGAGGACCTGCAGTCCGGGGTGAGACTGCATGGGCATTCACAGCTCATCTCTGTGCCTCAGTTTCCCTAAGGATCCTCTCCACCCAAAGATTCCTTGGGGCTGTGGGAGAGTGTTTTCTGGAGTGCAAGAGGAGTTCCCCTTCCCCGTGCCCCTTTTTGGCGAGGAATTGATGCTCCTTTGCAAAACAGGTGTAACACGCTGTGCAAGAGCCATGGAGCCTCGCTGCAGATTCACATGCCACTTGAACGTGGCAGAGAAAAAAAAAGCTGCTTTTGCTCTTTGCTGGCAGGTGGAAACCCCATCGCCCAGCAGTGCAACAGGCTGAGCACCTTCCCTGGTGCAGCCTGAAACATCGAAGCAGGGCACTGGGGCTGCTGGGGAGAGCAAGCTCAGTGCAAAGCCACATGGCTCCACGAGCCACTAATCTCCCCAAGTTTACAAAAAATTTGTAAAAAGTTAAAATAGTAAAATAAATTAATATAAAATAATATAAATAGATAAATAACATATAATAATATATAAT
>VZTO01026106.1:0-27703 GCA_013400615.1 Syrrhaptes paradoxus
ATACGTTCACAGCCTGGGAATGGGAGAGGGCTGACTTTTCTAAGTAGGAGAGGGAACTCCATCTACCTGACCATCTCCTGAAACTTAGTGATAAGATATTCTTCCTAACTTAATTCCCAAATATCTAGCAGTCTGTTTCGTAAATTCAAGTGTTAAATATGTTTTCTCTTCTAGGTAATCGATGTAAAGAGGAGTTACGTGAACATGACAGCTACAAAGATTGAGCTTACTATGAGAAAAGCAGAGGCCCTACTATGGGCAAGTCTTGAATTACCAGTATCCAACGCACAACAAAAAAATGAGAATTCAGATCAATAATGATTCCAAGAGACAAGTTATTCCCCATTATGAAGTGGTGACTTGCTACTGTAATCAAATATTTAACTTTTATATAGATTCATTTTTTTATGCTAGTTCATATGTTCCATTCTACAAAGAAATTTAACGCACAGTAAATGAGGGTGTAAACTTGAAGGTTAACAGCTACTGCTGCTCTTGCTCCCATGGGTGTATTTATTCTGGTTGGAGTGTCTCCATGGGGTTTTAGAGTAAGAGAGCTATTGCCCTTTGCATACCACCTTACCTGTTGTGCACTGGTTATCCAAATAGATGTTTTCTCAGTTCACCATGTGTGTTAATTTTTCAAGTGTTCAGTTTAGACTGGATCTACTGGGTAGCACGTACTAAATTCAGCACTGTTCATTATGAAGCCTATAGTAATACAGATGCAAAAATCTGAGTTTATGAAGTGATGAGCATGCAAATTCTACATGTAGAATAAAAAGGTGCATAAACATAAATATGAAAGAACACTTGTAGACTTGCATGTTTTGTCTTCTGAAACTAAGGCTTGTTTCAATGCGTGTTGGTGTGGAGGGATGGAATAAACAGTATTTTGATAAGGATTTCAGTACTTGCTGACTCTTGCTGTCTTTCATGTTTAAAAGCAAGATATCAGATTTAAATCATAGAATCATAGAATGGTTTGGGTTGGAAAGGACCTTAAAGATCATCAAGTTCCAGCCCCCACTAGACCAGGTTGTTCTAAGCCTTATCCAGCCTGGCCTTGAACACCTCCAGGGATGGGGCATCCACAACTTCCCTGGGCAACCTGTTCCAGTGTCTCACCACCCTCATAGTGAAAAATTTCTTCCTAATGTCTAGTCTAAATTTACCCTCTTTTAGCTTATACCCATTACCTCTTGTCCTATCACTGGATGNAAATAAAAAGAAAGCTAGCAAGAGGGTTGTTGGTTTTTTGTTTGTTTTTTTTTCTTATTTTTAACTCCTGTACCTTTGGTATTTGAGTTGTTAAATATAAAAGTGAATGGACAGTGAAATGGCTGAATAACTTGGTATCTCAGCTGTGGAGACTATACCAACAGAAGACTATTTTAAAATTACCAAGGTGCTGTGTATATTTGATAGTCGTTAGAATGTATATTCTGTCCTATTCTACAACATTCCAAATTATGAATCTTTTTTCAAAGTAGGTGGATATGTGTAGTAGGAGAAGCCAGTATATACTATAGATATCTCAGGAAAATTATTTCCATGTAGATATTCATAGTTCTTAGATTACCATCCTCAGAAACAAGAGCTAAATTTATCTACAGGACAAATCTTAGGAGGAACAAACAATAAGCTTTAAAATGTCTGTCTCAAATTCTGATTGTACCTTTGAATTAAAATATTTTAAAAATATTATTTCTCTTGAACAGTTTAAGCAAAACACTGTAATTGGAAATCAAGACCTTATTTTTGTTTTCAGTTCTCCATCAGTAAAGATTTGTGGCTGAAAACAGGACAGTTTTAAAGATGAGACTTTTATTCAAACAGCAACACACGCAGTAATATTGCTTTCTCTTTCTGCTTGAAATAGTTTCTTAATTTTGGATTGCAGCTGAAAGAAAAAGAATGTTTTTGTATACAAGTCATACAAAATTTACACCATTATTTAGCGTGCCAAAACTTATATGTAAACAAGCAGTCCCGTGGACTGTGAAAATACGTGGATGGTCATCTACCTGCCTTGGCAGACCTGGAATAATGCAAAGAGAAACACAGGACGTAGTAAAGGCATTCTGAAGTAAAATACATATTTCTAGAAATCTTTGTTTTCCAACAGGTAAATCTGACTTGAGCTCAGAGTTCTGTCTCTACAAGTACTTGAAATCCTACTTCATACTTGAAGTAATAGGAAATACATGACCAAAGAAACCATCCCCAAACACAGAGAAAGTAACACCAGTGCTGTATATACAAAATTTATTTTGGTGCTTCTTTACCTTCATTACAAGATCCAGTTTCCTCATTGACTTGGAGGGACTGTGGTTACTTACTCCTTTGGGCTGCTATTAAGTGTTCCAGCTCTAAGTTCTGCCTAAAAGATTGTATTAACCTCTAGTAATGTGNACTTGGACAGCAAAATAAGCAGTGCTTAAATGCTAGGATAAAGTTCTTATTTAACAAGCAAGTTCAAATGGGTCTATCTGTATGGATATATACATACTGTAAATATCTTATGTTTTCCACTTTTTTAACATATTTTCCATTTGTGTCCTTCCATGCAATAGGTTTACATCATATAAGATCAATTTAGGAGAACTACAAGGGAAATGGAATTTTTTGGAAAAAAAGAATTTCTGTTTTTAAGCAAGTCATATTCTCCCTTAGTATAATAAACGCTGAATGGAGAGAAATGGGAATAAATGGACCTTCTGCTGTTAATGCTGCAAGCTTTGGCACCCTGTAACTGTTTGTTGTAGTATTTCAAGCTATATTCTGCTGGTGGCTGAGTCAATTTGGCCATAAGTAGAAGAAAGCTTCTGTAAACATGGTCTTCGGTTTTGCTTTTGCTTTTTTTGTATTTTTCTTTTTATTCATTCCTCTTATAATTTTCCTGTTGTTAATCCTTTCAGCACAAAATTAAAGTCAGTAATGACTTTGCAATCAGTGGCAATAAACACACTTTTAAAATTCACCTGCTTAAAAAAAATAAGCAAACAAAAAAACCATGAAAACCCAGCTTTGATCAGGCAAGAAGGTATAGGTTTTACAAACAATAACCTAGTTTTCTGTGGCCTGTGGTGTTTTTCAAAATAAAAGGGTAAACTTTCAAATGGTATAGACTGCCACAAGTCTCTTGTTTTAACTGCATTAATTCTTAGCAGCTTTTTATAACCATGTGTCTATCCTTCATCAAGCTGCAAAAGCTGTATCAGTGAATTTGAGTGTTTTGAGCAGTTGCGCAGAAGAGGCTGGAATACACCAATGTTTGATCCCGGTATTTCATGAAATGTCATGTTACGTGGATAGTGGTAGCTGACACTTCAGTGGAACATTGGTTTGACTGTAACTTTTATTAGTAAATGTGGAGAGAAGGTGAAACCAACTCTAGTGTACCAAACCAGTCGCAGTACTTTGTCAAAAGCAGAATTTGAATACTAAGATGAGTGATTTTTATCCCACAGGCTTCCACCTGTCTAATAATAGTGAAGCTAAATTGCAAGCACGTATGTACTGGAATACTTGCTTACGGTTAAATTCACCCTTTTTTCACGTTTACAGAAGTTGTACTGTATTTAACAAGTTGGTTAACTTGGTGCAGTGTAGCTATATTTTTATAATGGGTCTTTAAAAGCTGTGGTGTGTTTCAGTGTGGGTCTGCGTGTTGCACATATAGACAGCGTATTACATGCCTCAGAACTAACTGTACAGGGGCATATAAAACTTCCTTCACAATCCCTTTTTAACATGAAAAATTGCTTGGGTATACAAGTTTGTGACAGAAATCTTAATCTTTTCCCTGGTGTATAAGCCTATTTTCCTACCTAGCATTACATGTAATAACTGTAACAACATTTCTGGAGGAATTGGAATTATTTTTAATGTTAATATCCTGTTAAGCACTGGGCTCTTCAGCTACTCTGACTCTTGCTTTACATGGCACTGATGTAACTTGACAAAAAAATCTTCCATTGGATGATCTTCTGAACACATACATTATCAAGTCACCATTTCAGTAGTTTAGGGACTAGGAATTTTGCCTTGAAAACAAATTCTACTTATTCTATGTAATGCATTTTTTGCTTGCATTCTTTAAACATGGCATGAGTATTGATTAAATACTGTACCTGTTAATCATCGGTCTTTCCCAATTGCTACTAATTTTTTTTTTAATCTCTGTTCAGGAACGAGATTATTTTTAAAATAATGAGTTATGTGTCTGGAACACTGTTTATAGGTGGTAAATAATTTTGCCATTGTAAGAGTTTTGAATTACAGTTCAAGGGGGGAGATGTCTTTTTTGCATGGTGGTTTGATTCTGCACATGCATAAAACACATGCAGAAATTAATCTCATGTCTTCATGTTCTATTTTTTTTTCTAAACTTATTCAATAAAATTCTTATTACATGCTGATTGCATTTGGGTTTTTTTGACTTCTTTTGTTATAGGACTGAACGTCCCTTTGGATTTGCAACATGGTTGTCAAAATAAAATGTAAGTGGGCATTTTCCACAGGTCAGTCTATATATGAGGGAAGCTGTGTGTCACAGGTTTTTTTTCCCCACCCATTGGTTTCTTTTTTCACCTGTTGCTTTCTAACACACCAGCCCAGTCAAGATGCTTAAGTTTTGCAGCAATTTCAATAAATGTGGCTACTCAGATGGGGGCCTGTCTCATTCATGGAAATTTTTCTGTCCGGGAATGTTGAGCTGTCACAAACTTACTGGAATTGGAATAACTCCAAATACAATGTTTGGGCTGTTTGTAAGAATGCTGAAGGTGTTATAGCTCTCCTGCTTTTTTTCAGTTTTCTTGGTTTATTGGAAAAAGGAAAAAGATACTTGGCAAAACCTCTGGCATTCCCCCAATAGAGAGAAAAAGGATTCACTTCTTGGGGCCTGAATTTTTCTGTGGTAATGAAAACTTCGCCTTTTCTCAAAGTTTGGGTAGGTGTTTTAACCAAAGATAGCCAAGTTACTGTCCCAGACATTATAAACTAATCCACAGTTATTGTGCAAACGTTTGCTAATCAAGCAAATTCAGTTTCTCTGAGTTTGCAAAACAAAGGGTAGATGGTGGGGCGATAGGACATAGCAGTAAGGAGGATTTGTGAGCAGTAAGGTCCTTAAGACTTCTCTGTAGGCAGCATGGATTTCAAACCATGTCCATAAAGTCAAAATTTTTCTGTTCAACTTCTGAACATTTAGTGTTCCTGACACAACAGGAATGAAGAACTACTGTACATGGCCACTGTCAGCTACACATTTGTAGTTGGTCCTCTGAGCCTAAAAGGAAAGGGGCTGTAGGAACAGGGACCTGTAATCTGGAGGTATGTGAAATGCATCAATATGTTTTTCTTTAGCTTAATTGCTCAACCTGTACGATGACTGATTCTGGCTATCCAGAAAGTGGGCAGCATTTTTTTTTTTTGCAGCCTTCTGTATGAGAAGGAAGCATCCTCTTGAATAAAATAATTTTTTTACCTACTGGCAACAAGTATTTGAAAAATTAGTTCCTTGTTAAATGTTAATAAAAGCTGCATTGGAACAAAAGTCACTGAAAGCTAGCTTGAGGCAGAGCTGTTACCTTACACCCATCTATGAAATATTTTTAGTCCAGAAACCTTGTTTCTCTGAAATGTGTTTTAAATTTATGATAAATATCGATACTGCAATACTACTGCTGAGTTCAATGCTTGGGAGAAAACTAACCTAACGTGCTTCTAGCCGAATATGCTTAGCCTAATTTGTTCTTCCTTTATTGAAAATGAGCCTCTTGTGTAAGAGGCAGAATTGACACTGTGCCCTTCTAGAGCCCGAGGAACTTATTTTTTTTTTAAGGGAATGCCTTATAATAAAATTTTATTGTATGTGTAAACATTAACCCAAACTTTAAATATTCTGCCTTCATCTGTGAAAGCAGTTAACGTTTGGAGTGTCAACTCATGATCAAAACCTACCAGAGAAGCATTCAGTTCAGAATTATTATTTAATTGTAGCTCTGCAAATCAGAAGCCTGTCTGCACTTTCGTTATAAAATTTTTACTTCAATTAATTTATAAATTAAGTGTGATGCTTATGCTTTCCAAGAAAGTTGACAGCTGTAAAGATAAAGCTGGAAAAAATGAATGGAGGATACTAAAATGTAGTTGAAAATAAATTTTTAAGAGAAGGGTTTTTGCATATTTATAGAAAAATAAAATAGTTTGTATCAGATGAAGGTTAACAGAAAGCAACTCCAACTATGAATGAGCCAAAGCATTGAATCTTTCTAAATCAGAGGGTTTTGTAATTTTTCCCTGAATCTTTACAAAGGTTCGCCTTGTTGCTATGTTTATGTGAGCACAGTGGCCTTGCTCAGCATTTCTTCCTTTGCAGTCATTTCTCCTAAGCAATATTTGCCTTTAGAACACAGACAATTAAGTTCATTGCGTCTCTTATTGAACCATTATATTGAGACTTGCACAACGAAGAGTGGCCAAAAACTTCAACGTGGCTGAAGTGGGAGCACTGCAGTGCTGAGCGCACAATCCTTAAGCTGAAGCCTGTGTCATTATAAGGAATTTTTACATTTCACAATTTTGCTATATAACGTGTATATGTTTTAACTTAAGTAAACCTGAACTTTCAAAAATATATTACAATCTGTTGTATGTTACCATTTTCCCTCCATACTTTGTAGCTATTCTTCACTGAAATTGTAAATATAGTTTTCTGACGACCGCTGGCTGTGAGAGAGCTGATAGATTTAGCCAGAGCTTCTCCCTATTCCGGAGTGTGAGAGGCAAGTGCCGAGTCCGTCAGTCACACTCTGAATTCTACATAAATAGCTAGTCCTAGGCAGTTATCATTTATCAGACTGCAGATGACAAGAATGATGGACATTTGGAGAACTAAAGTCCGATCAGACTGAATTACGTGAACTGGGATGGTTTGACAGCTCGATAAGCACAGTATTGCCATGGCAGTAGCAGGGCACAAGCTTTGTCCCAGCTCTGCAGGGTCTCAGGACTCCATCCTGCCCCATCCCTGGAGGGGTTCAAGGCCAGGCTGGATGAGGCTTTGAGCAGCCTGGGCTAGTGGGAGGTGTCCCTGCCCATGGCAGGGGGGTTGGAACTTAAAGATCTTCAAGGTCCATTCCAACCCAAACCATTCTATGACTTGCCAGGCTTGCATTGTCTGAACTTCTCCTCCCCGCCTGGAGTTTTGTTTTACCTTGTTTGGCTGTTATGAGTTTTCTTACGACCAGGTGGCTATTGCCTTATTTGTTTTACCTTTGTTTCTCCTCTTGTATGGTATAACCACATTTTTTATATAGATATTAGTAACAAGCAGTTATTTTGTGTAGAACAACATATTTATAATCCTGGCATCGCATTACAGAGGAATACCAGCCCCTGTTACAAGCAGGGGCCTTGAAAACTGGGGCAGGGGCTGTGGTGTAGAGGACCATGGGCATGGGCTGACTAGAGAAGGGACACAGGATGATACTGGAGACCCTAGGAAGGTAAACAGCTCCTGATCATTTTAACCGCTGTGTTATTGAAAGGTTTGTCTGTAATAGTATGCTTTGGTGTTTGGGTTTTTTTCTGACATAAATAGAAACTAAACATTCTTTGACCACACAGTTAAGATTTCAAGTAGACTAACAATGCACTTGTTTTACTTAGAAGGTGTGTTTCTTTTTGTCTATAAGACAGGCAGGATGCTCCTGTTCTACTCCTCTGCCATGGCAGTGGGTGACACTACCCAAGTGCCCACGCTTCTGCCAGGCCAGGTGCCAGGGTAGTTCTGTCTGAGCCGCGGGCTGAAGATGGTGTTTCAGTGCAGGCGGGAGGTGCCAGGGCACGCAGGCTCGGGTGGAAAGAGTATGGAAACGTGGGCTGGGAGATGGAGAGAGCTGAGGAAGCAAAAGCAGTGCTTCAGGAGGGGGTGTTGGTTCCAGGAATATCTGGAGGGATGAATGATCTCAGGGAGCTAAATCTTTCAGTGCTGTGTTCGCAGCTGACTGCATTTCCCCAGCCTGGCGTCCTGCTGCTGATGGGTTACCTAAGGGTGTGTTGCCACAACAGTCTCTGTGTCCAGCAACTGTGGCTTGAGTTTCCTTCTAAAAATACAGCCAAGTTTGGAGGTAATGTGGATGGCACCATCAGGAATTCGTCAGCAGCTTACTGTCAGCAGGCTAGCAAAGCACATCTGGGGAAGGTGCCATGTAAACACAGTGAGTCTATTCTTATCTGATACACTCCTGTGAAATGCTTTTCCCATTATCGCCTCTCCTGTTCTTTCCCTTTATGGAAGGCTGTAATGGGTTTGCAGTTTACTTGAACCAGGTCCAGCCCCTCCTACATGAGGTGCCTAAAAAAACAGTCCTCCTTCTCCTTCTCCTCCTCCTCCTCTGTTCTTGGAGATCCCCAAGAACTTTCACACAGAAAATGGACGCGCCTTACAGATGGGGCTGAAGAACAGCTCATAGATTTTCTTGGATGAGGAAGAAAAGGCTTAAAGGTGTAGGATCCATGAGGAAAAACACTGTGCTGACACTGACAGGAGCTGCCTTATCTTCATGGATTATAACTGGCACAAGCAAATCTAGAGTAATACATGAGACAGACAGTTCCTAAACCATTTGGCCTTTCTAAATTCCTCCTGCTGACGCTGGTTAACAGGAGTAACTGCTGAACCCGACTTAGAGCCCAACTCTAATACACCATAGACTTGCAGCAATTACAGGGTTAAACGGTAGCCACTCTGGCTTGACTGGAGATGCTTTGAGTCCCAGTGGTGTAATGGAAACAGGCTTTTGCCTTAAAAAAGGCTGCTCACTGAATTCAGCTCCTGCTGGTTTCTCTAGGGATAGTTTCTGCGTGTTAGGCGTTGCTCCATGAGGAACGTAGCATCGTGGTTGGGCTCGGAAGGGAACAGCGTAGCAGAAGGAAGATTTCAGTATTTCATTTAGTTAGTGTTGTCTTCTCTTCTTTGCCTTAGGGAAGTCCATGATGTTCACCATCATTCAGCTCTCTTAATGGCACTCTTAACTGTATGCTAAAATCCCATGAATGAAAATAGAAGGATTTAGAGTAAGAGAGAGAAAATATGGGCCATGCTGAGTATATCCTGTTCCTACGAGCTGCAAAGAGGAGGTCCTCAGCTGTTTTTGATGCTGTGTCACCTGGAGATTCCAGATCTGCCTCCTGGAGGGTTTCTACAGCATTGCCTGGGAGGTGCAGAAAGTCCTTGGTGACCTTCAGACCCCATCAGAATCTTCTTGCTGCTGTTTTCCTTAGGAATAATGGGGGGTCATTGCAATAGCTCTTCTCTACAGATGCTGCACAGCACCTCTTACCCTCTGAATGACCCCACCACAGGATAAATTATTTCTTCTCTAGAGCAATTTTTTTTTTAAAGAACCATGATTGACAGATTTAATAAATATCTGATTTAAAGAGGAGAACAAGCAACCTTTTACAAATATATTTACTAATTTTGTGGGTTTCAATCAAGTGCACAGGAATGGAGGACCACCAGCAACGCTGAAGGTGCTGGCTGTTCAGTGGAAATCACTACACTGAGAGTGCAAAGCACTGGCTTTCCCAATGCTCTCTCCATGAGAAATGCTTCAAGCAAGGAATGAAGCAGGTATGTTTTAAGCATCCGTATCCTTTAAATCCCAAGTCCTTTAGGGGCTCCTGAATGAAAGGTTGCAACGGCATCATTATGCATGAGCCCTCTTTGCATGCCTCTGGTCCTTTTTTAACCCATCTAATCACATGTAGGGTGAGCCATCCTATGTTTTAAACCTGCTGCTTGGTATTTTATTACCTAGCATGGACAGGAACAGTGATAGTTCCTCCACACAATGAAAGAGTTTCAGGTCACTGAGGGCTGCTGGACAGATGTTCAGGTCTGCTGCTGGTGCAAAATACTCTGCAGTCATAGAATCATAGAAGGGTTTGGGTTGGAATGGACCTTAAAAATCATGTAGTTCCAACCCCCCTGCCATTGGCAGGGACACCCTCCACTAGCCCAGGTTGCTCAAAGCCTCATCCAGCCTGGCCTTGAACCCCTCCAGGAATGGGGCATCCACAGCTTCTCTGGGCAACCTGGGCCAGTGCCTCACCACCCGCACAGGAAAAAAACTTCCTCCTAATATCTAATCTAAATCTACCTTGTTTCAGTTTAAAGCCATTACCCCTCATCCTATCACTACACTCCCTGATGACGAGTCCCGCCCCACCTCTCCTGTAGCCCCCTTTTCAGTACTGGAAGGCTGATATAATGTCTCCCCAGAGCTTTCTATTCTCCAGGCTGAACAACCCCAACTCTCTCAGCCTGTCCTTGTTCAAGAGGTGCTCCAACAGTTTCGTGTCCTTCCTGTGCTGAGGACTCCAGAGCTGGACACAGCACTGCAGGTGGGGTCTCGTGAGAGCAGAGTAGAGGGGGAGAATCAGCTCCCTCAACCTTCTAGAGAACAGTCCCTGGAGTTCACATTCTCTTGGTCCTTATGAACATGCAGAGATTTTACAGGTTATCTATAGAAGAAGGACAGATTAATAGCAATCGGGTCTGTGCAAAAGTCATTGTACAGCACCAGCACTGCTTGTGATCATCTGCTTAATGGGTTGATTGACTCCTGTAGGACATTTCTTTGCAATGTCTTTTCCTTAACAGACACACTGAGTTAACACAGTGTGTTTTATTTTTACCACTGTTGTAAAAGAATGCAATTTCAGATCAGCTGAAGCAATTTAAAAGTTTGACCTGGACTTGACAAATTGCTTTGGCTAAACCAGAAAAAAAAACCCAGATAAATCCAAATGCCTTGTTCTAACACCTGAACTGTACAGTTACCAAGAAGATTTATGAAACTTCTTCAGCTGGTATGCTTCTACTTAAGTCATCAGGATACTGGGACAGGGAAATTTTAATTTAATTGCTTGACAAAAGCAGTCCCATGATGCATGAGTGGACCTTGGGAAGGGTTGCTAAATTACAGGATGTTGAGAGGAAGCACTGGCATCACTTAATCCCCCAAAAAATAATCTTCAAAGGTTTTGAATTACTTTGAGATTTTATTAAGCTATAAGGTCTGAAGAGCATTTTTAGGTAGTTTTATGTCTATTGATTGAAAACCACAGCACAATAACTATTTTGAATTGCTACCATTTTTGGTGCGAATGAATGAGTGTTGTAACTGGATTAGCACTTACTCAGTGGAGAACAGAGCATGTAGGTTATCCCCACTTTCCAGCCATCACCAAGTTGACCAAGGCAAACCAAAGATATTTCAACCATAAGAAAATCTGAAATAAATTTCCTGGCACTGTCCCTTTAAAAGTGATTGTCTAAAGAGGCACTAAGGAAATCAAATATTCATGTGATATTTAGTTCATCCAAGTTTAATTTTGCCCAGTTGTTTTGCAGCCCCTGTCTAGGCTGAAGGGTTTGTTTTTCCCAGCTGTGTGATTCACAAAGTGCTTAAGCCAGGTTGAGTGAATGAACTGGGCACACAGCATTAGGGAAGGACAGAGTAGATGATCCAGTGTTATCCTTTTGTAAGGAGAGCCTGAAAAATCCTCCACACACATTTTGAAAGTATGGTCAGGCAGAGCTACACAAAGACAGCAGCCTTTGGGCTGGGAGACGGCAGCGGTTGCCTGGTTGCCCATCTATAGAAGAGGAGATACTACTGACAGAAGCAGGGAAGGTGATCTCAGCTTTGAGTAACTGATCCTTTCAATACCAGTAATATTGGGACTTTATGGAAATCAATTAGTATAAGCAGTTTGGTTTCCTTATTTTGGATATTTTGTGTTTGATTATCACTCCATAGAGAAGAATGGAAACAGATTCAAGCTGTTTTGTATCCTTCTCAGGATGCAGTGGGTCATGATGAATCAAGCATTCATACAGAGTTATCAATTAAGTTGAGAAGAGGAACAAAGCGATAGATTCCAGCTGTGCATTCAATCCGATGTAAGCTGTAATTTATTCTTACAGCTTCAAAATGCACACGGAAACAAGAAGAGATAATATGTTATTTTGTAGCAGCAAGGTAATGGCGCAGAACTTCAAAGGCTAACTACCACTGAAAAAGCATGTTTACTGGTGAAACATTTGTTCTCTGGTTTATACTGCTAAAGAGATTTCTGTAAATGAAGGAGGAAGCACACTTGGTCAGTTATTTCCTTTTGATGTGGAAATTCCTTTTTTGCCTTATCCTCTGATGATCCTACAGCAGTAGCCACTGACAGCTCCAAAGCTGGCTGCTGTTCACAAGGAAGAGGCACTAGTGGCTTTCTTCCACCCTCCAGAGATCCTGAGCCTTCCTTGGGGTCGCGTTCAGTTACTGCCCATTGCAGTTAATGTAAAGCTATGAGGGAGCAGGGAGAGTGGGTGATTGAGGAAAAGGGAAGGTAAAGACAGTGCAGTTACGTACCAGTCACTGTTCACGGGGTATCACAGCCTTCAGCAACACCTTACGCTACAGATGTGGGGATGAACAACTTAATAACTGTGAGGGGCCCCAGTTAGGTAGAAGAAAAGAGAACAGCAAAAATGTCACTGTTCTGGTGTCCTCAGCATCAAGTACTCACGTCTCTTACGTGTGTGCTGACAAGGTCATTTAAGCGCTTCTTTTTCCAACAGAAGAGGTGAAGCATGGACTGTGGAAGTGTAACATCCTCCTCGTGTGCGCAGGGCTTGATTTGTGAAAAGCAATTTAACAGTAAATTCTGAGCACAACATCCGCAGGTACACAGCCCTTCATCTTTCAGAGAGGCTCACTGGAAGTAAAACCATATGCACCCCAAAACAACTTCCCAAAGTACTGAACTATAGTAACTGCTGCTTCCCTTGTCTGAATTCAAGGCATTTGAGATGAAAACAACTCCTCCTATAGCCTACTAATTGTCCTGTCTCTAATTCTGTCTTTTTTAGTACCACATCTGTTCTATTTCCCATAAAACAAAAAAGAATTTATTCCCACAATCTGGCACAATTTATGGTTGTGAGGAAAAAATGTAGTATATTTTACATAAGAGAAGAAATTGGTTATTAACAGCTACCACAAACTGGAATGTGATTTAATAAAATTCTAGCAATTTTATTAGTTGTAAAGTGTGTAGATGAGAAGTACATTTAAAGGGCAAATGAAGCAAGAATCTATGTTTTTACAAATTAAACAGTTTTGTACAATTACTCTTCTCATGCATTTCAGATTCTCTTTGAATGTAAAAGCAGCTCCTGACGGGAAACTTTCTTCAGGTCTAATTTGGAGACCGAATAACCTCAAGCCCCACGCCAATACTGACAGTGCCCTCCAGCTCCCTCAAGTGGAAGATACCTGCATGAAAGAGATCTCTGGGGAAAAAAATAGGAACACAAGCTGCCATGGGTTTGGAACTAGTGAAAGTGCCAAAAGGAGCAGGGAGGCCAGCTTTTGGTTATCCTCCACAATCTGTATATTCCAAAGAGCAAATAAAGGAGGGAGGAACACTGTGTCTTTCAGAGGGATGGACACTCACTCCCTTTTGGATATCTGCATATAAGCAGCTATTTTCTCTGATCATCAAGACTGGCTAGTGCTGCTTTGTCAATCAGCAGGAGGGCTGGTATTTTATTTTTTCACGAAAAGAATGCAGTCAGTATAATAAGCACTCAACAATCCTGCAGAATAGATTCTGAAATACAGAGATGCCTTTGGTGTCTTATATTGTAAAAGTAATTATCAGAACAAGATAAATGCACGTGCTGAGGAGTGTTTTGGTTTTTTTTTTTTCATGAAATGTTTGCTGCTGATCACTGCTACGGACAAGATTTACAGGTAGCTTGGCAAATAACTGGTTTTGTTATTGTACAGTCAAAATAACAGGTCTTCAAAACTGACAGATCTTTCAGAAAACTCTAATTGGGAACGGATTCTTCTTTCTCCCCACCCCCAAATTTGCTTCCATCTAGGGCTGTTCTTAAAGCTACATTTTTGTCAGTAGCAGAGAAGCTGTAATTTCTATCTCGGGAGTTCTTTGATACACAGAGCTCCTGCTCACTCTACCAGTACACTTACACGCATTCAGAAAGTTGAAACTTGGATAGTAGGCAGTCAGCAGAGACTGGGTCGGTGCAGTAGCCTGACTACAGTGCTTTTCAGACTTTGCTATTTGACTGAGCTTTTCGAAGCCATCATCCTACGCTACTTCTTTCAGTGTCCCTGCTGCTGCCTGCACAGTGAAGGCTGCAATGGAAATCTGCCTCTTAACTTCTTCCCAGGCTTCATGCTGATCTGCTTTGCTTTCAATATCAAACATGGCATCATAGATCCCCGGGAAGGACTCTCCAGCGTACTTGTTGTGACTGCTTGGAGCAAAGATGACATGCCTGTGGGGAAATAAAAAAAATGTAGGCATACTAAATAACCATTAATGGTGTGCGTGTGTTCATTGCAGGGAACTGTATGTGTGCTAAATAAAGAAGTGATGAATCCTGTGAAGATCAGAACTTTCTAAATACACAGGAAATCTATCTGTACCTGTCTTTAAAAGGACAGGAAGAAGCAGCCCCAAGGGCAAAATCCATGGGAAAGGGCACAGATTTAGGGCAGGCAGCCTTCTCCTTTGAAAGAGATGATATGTTTGTCTAATTAGGAATGAAACCATGTTAATTTTTTGAAAATGGGAGCTCAAGAAACCTGTTGAACTAATATAGCAGTCTGGAATAAAACTAGTTGTGAGTGTAAAATGAGAAGTGGAACAGACACCTCAAAAATAACTAAGCAGTTGAATGATGGCCAGCAGATATGGGAAAGGAATGTAAAAAGACCGGAAAAAGCAAAATATCTATGGGATAATAATTAAGAAGATCATGAATTCTTCAGAGAAGTGATCATATTCAAACAGAACGGTGCAAAAGTATAAAATATTATTTGTTGTGGGTTTTTTTCCTTAAATAATGAATAGTTGCAGATCTGGTTTTGAATTGATTTTGTTCATATGAAGTATCAAAGCACATTAGTAGCATGTAAAAGAGTCCTCCCAAATCAAAATAAACACTAGAGCTACATTAATAAATGCAAGCAAGTATAAAAAAAATTAAAAATACAGACAGCTCTAAATTATACTTAACACCCAGCAAGAAGAACTGTAGAAAACAACCATTTCATTCCTCCAAAGCGTGAATGACAGTTTATCCTAGGAGGGTGGAGGTGTGATTCTCCATTCTACCTGCCTGAGGGTCTTCTGGCTTGGTGTGAAAGCCATCAATCAGTGAGTCAGATACATTCAGTCATTAGAGAAAGGAGGATACTTAGAGTAAAGTGAGGTAGTCACACACTTGACACTAGAAGCCAGCTTCTCCTTAGGTGTTACTAACAAATGCGCTGGGTTTCTATAAAGGGTATTGTGGTGCATTGAACATTGCCTTTCTCCAGGCCCATGTCCTTCTAGAGAGAAAACTTCAAGAATAACTGGTTAATGATTTAAGCTAATAAGAGCATCTACAGAAGCAGCCAAAGCTGGGACAGGCAGATCCCTGCAGCACAGTTCATGGACCTTTATCTGTCCTGTGCTCAAAGCTCTTTCTCTCCCCCAGCTCTCTCTTCTGGACTTCTCTCTTCACTTGACCCTCACCACACATCTGTTCTCATCCTCTTTTTCCCTTTTCCTCTACCCTCATTTCTCCTTTCTTTTCAATACAGTTGATTCTCCACTCAGTCCTCGCTTTGTAGCGGTTTAAAAGAGCAAGTGGTAAAAGAAGTAGTGCTACACACCTGCAAGTAAAAGTGATAGTATGGTATTTAATATAAACAGAGTGCCAGAGCCAGGAAGAGGCACTAGGCACCACAAGACTGGTGCAGCCAAGGACTTCTCCTTGGGGGTTATAAACAAATTCTGCTATTCACTTGATCACACCTAAAACCATCTGTTGAGCTGTAATTCTTATGTCAGACCTATACAGCAGTTCAACTGACCAGTCAGTTAGGGTGCAGTTCACCTGCAAAAATACAGTGCTTTAGACAGCAAGAAACTTATTGCCTCACCTGTAAAACTTCCTTCCTGGTAAGCCAAGAGGATCAATGAAAGCTCTTTCAATAAACATCAGCTGATCGTTCATGATTCGCACTGCGACTGGACTGCAGAAAATGGAGGCAGAGACATTTCACATAATGAGGAAACATGACTTCCCAGTTTCATTTAAGCACTTTTCCTCTTCTTTGGATAGAAAAAAAAAATGACAAAGATGGTCTACAGTTTGCAAAGGAAGATACTCAGTACATGTTATATTAATGTACTGGGATTTCTGTGTTAGAAAACTCAACTCCAAGATTTCACACTATGCAAAATAAAATGGGAGACTTTCTGAGAGTGTCCGATACTTGCTTAGTATTAAATGGCACTAGAAAGATCCCCCTTAACAGAGGGGAGAGGGAGGCTGAGGTTTAGATCAAGATGAAGATAGCTAGATTTTGGTGTCCACCCATAAGCCAAGTGTCCAAACTCCTTCCCTAATCTATACAGTGACAAAGTAAGGATGGGATTCAGTTGCCTAAACACAACTCTCTGGTACCATACTAGGTGCCTGGGAGCACGTGGCCTCCAGCCACTGCACTCAGAGGGCATGGGAGTCCCATAGAGCCCTTGGGTTTGCAAGCATCATTCAGATATCTTGTACTGTCTGAAGCATGATCCTGTTTCCTTGAGGTGTGCTGAAAGTACAGATTCTGGCATCACCCACAATACTCAAGTGTAGGTGTCTACATACAGAGCTCAGTCCAACTTTCATGGCTACCTGCTTTTCCATGTATAACAATAATTTTAATGACAAGCTGATACTAGTAATAAGCTCTGCAGCTGATACTGTTCATCAGGGAAGCAGAATTCATCTTAGCAGATATGGCCTGTCCCAGAGTTCAAGGGCTCCATTCTACACTAATCAGAGAGATTCCTTGTGTAGTCACTGGAAAGAAAGAACTGCCACCCTGGGTACCTAAGGCAGAAATACATATCTATAGCTATATGTATATAATATTTTATTTTCAGACTTACTCTTTCTTGTCAACTTGTTCAAGTCTCATGTGAAATTCAGCAGCAGCCTTTGAGAAGTTTACCACAGCAGAAAAAAGAGGATCTAGAAAAGGAAGGACTTTGTGAGCAACTTCAGAGTGTCTGCTGAGCCCAAGATATCTTTCTGTTGCACAGAGAAAAACTACATTTGTCTTGCTGATATAATTGCATTAATTTAGTTGCTTTCCATAATTCATTGGATTCTCTAGTGCAGACTTTAAAGAGCTGCACTACAAACAGTAATAGACAATGACTTTGAGCAATGAGGCCAACAATAAAGCAGAATGCTTGATAAAGCTTTTGCAAGGATACATCTTCCCCCTGCCTGCCAAGGAAAAGACTGGCTGGCATTGCAAACAGAGAACTCTGCACTGCAGCATTTAGGTATAAAAAGCCTGATTTACACAAAAAGTACCAGCTCTTCCAGCAGGCTGGGGAAAGACAGCAGGATTTCCATCTTGGAACATTATGTCCTATTCATATCGTGACAGAAGAGTGTGATATGCATATTGAATAGTAATAGGTGAGGCATAAAAGAAACAACTGTCGTGGAACACAGTGACAGACAAGGTAGATTGAAGCAGCCAAGTCCTGTGCTGGCTCCACGCTGCACTGGATTTACAGCACAGAAGGTGTCTCTGCTGTGACCTTGCATCCCATCCCATCCCATCCCATCCCCATCCCATCCCACAGGGCTGCTCCTCAAACCCCAGGGTTTTGCCTGTTGTGCCTGGCTATGTGCAGGCAGGCTGGCGGGGAAGCCAGCTGCTTTTTCCTGCTCTGTCCCTGGCAGTATGTCCAAGTCATGCGGAATAACTCGGCAATGAAGCAGGAGGCATTTCTTTTAATAACAACGTCAGCTGTGATGATTTTCCTGTGAAAGGGTCTATTTAATACAGATCTGGGAAACATATCAAGTTATACAACCGATTTTTGTAGAATGAGTAAAAGGTGGATGTTATGAGAAGAAATTCTGGCCTTACCCAAATTCAACTCTGTTACAAAGAAGGAAGATTCATAACTTGTACATTTTGCTGACAAGTTTCAGAAAATTTTTTTTTTAGGGAAACCAGAATATCCTCTCTTTGTACGGGAACATGAGGCATAGGATTAGGTCATCGCCTAAATCTAGTCCTCTGTTGGCAATTATGGCCCTTCACTGTTTATAAATTTATCACACTATTTTAGTGTGATAGGCTTTCTCTAGATAGATGTATCACACTATTCAGTGTGACAGGCTTTCTGTTCCCAGGACTCCTATCGAAAGCTGTTCTGCAGTCTTGTTTGCTCTTCTATTTCTAGCAAACTTATTTATTCATCACCAAGCTACACTTGCTTGTTCTTGTATCGATATTTTTGTTTAGTTTACATAATTAGAGGCACAGATTTTATGTACGCAGCTTGTTTACGGACTGCAGTATAGACAGACCCGTGTCACCTTGCGTGGGTGAGAATTTACACTTGTCCCCAACTGTGGCAATAGCTATAAGTTTGCTGGAGGACAGAGTTCTGCCCTGCTGACATCATGGTTACATCGTGGCAACAGATTATATTTCAGAAGCAGTAGGAAGGGGTTTAAGAGAGGAAAAAAAAGACATCTGAAAATATGTAAGAGAATTTGTGCTCGTGTTCACCAGCTATTCAGTGCTGTAAGTGTTGGTTTTTCTAGGAAAAAAATCACAACTTTTTTTTTTTCTCCCTGCAAACCTTAGTTTCTAACAGCATATGACTACAAGTACATATTTAATGAAAAAAGGTTTCCAGCCTTCTTTGTTGCAGAGGAGCAGCTGAAATGTGAATCCAAAGGCAAATAAAAACCTTAATCTCTTACTTTAAAGGACAATTAGGTGACTTATTCAGGCTTAATTAACAATTTTCTGACATTCAGTGTTGTCAATAGGCAATTCTATGACAATTTTGAGTGAAATGAATTTTAATTTTCATAGTATTGTAAAAGCTACACTTTAATGCACTCTAATAGACTAAACAAAAATTAATTGTTTTATTCAATAAATAATTTAAAACTTATCGAGCATTAGAGAAGTCTTTTTAGATTAAAAAAATGCCTTGTAAAAAACTGGTCAAAGTCACTCATCTACAAAGATATTAAGCGGAGGGCTAAGTGATACTTGGGGGGGAAAAAAAGAAAAACAAAGATTGCTTCTAGAATCTAGGAACAAAACCAGATCCGTTGGTCAGAAGGTAGTTTGGGCAACTTCTAATCTGAAATGAGAAAGAAACCTAAACAATGAAAATCAATGATTTAACAGAAATTTCAGTAGATGTTCTACTACTTCAAAAAGAAAGTCTGAACTTCATGCTTCCTTACAAGATATCTTGCAGTAAGCACAAGAATATGTGGGAATAAATCCTTGTGTTATACAAAATCTCAGGACAAATGATCCATCATGCAAGGCTTACTGTCTTGAGTGGCCTCTTAATGAAAATGGGTGACTTTTCAAAATAGGCAATAATTTTTCACCTAAGCCTTTATATGAAGTTTAAAACCTCCCCAAAAGAGGATTTTAGTTACTTCTAATGTTTCACACAACTTGAAAGAGTACCACATCTCCAAAATGTAGTGTATGCCTCTAAACCATGGATCCCTCAGGTAGGAAGTGAATTGGGACTGACTGAAAAACCTCCTTGCTACAGAAACACCAGGGGTGAATGAGGCAAGAAGAAAGAAAGGAGAGAAAGGAGAGAAAGAATATTACAGTAGAAGCTATCCTAGAGCACTCTGCCACACCGGGCCTGGTTTATGGGCTTCATTGCAACATGTTCCAGAGCTCAGCAAATGGATGTGTTTATGCAGAGGAGTTGGAGAAGTGCTTCTGTGGCCTCAAAGTGGTAGCCAGGCACTGAGACAGATGGTAAGCAGGTTTTCCAGGGTCAGGTGAAGTCTTTGGCTGAGGAGGAATGGGCACCTGTCTCTCCCAAGTTCCAGGCAGTTGCCATAAACATTTATCTTGTCTTCTTTTTTAAGCAAGAAAGTGAGAAGCAGGCTGAGAAGTCTCTTTATTTTGCATTTGATTGTGGTCTGTGACTGTTCATGACCACTGTAATAATGCCCATACTTAATAATATGAATGAACATTATTGTAACCCTCTCATCTATGCAATAATGTGTTAAACCTGTGTTACCTTTAGGAAAAAAAATACAGAGACTCCTTATTAAGATAGCAGTATTGAAAACAGGAGAGTCAGTAATCCACTTTCAGAGCTGTAACAGATATAGCTTGTCCTTGCATAATTCTAATTAAGTCACTTAAGAAATAGTCTTGCGGCAATTACTCACCAAATGATACTTCATAAGTTTTCAGCTGTTCTTCATGTTTCTTGGCCAATTTATAAATTCGATTGCTATATCCTTTTAAGGCTTCTCCATAATCTCTACAGTCAAATGGAATGACCTGGGAATCTGCCAGTTCATACACCAGTCTGCCTCGTAACTGGGCAATTGTTAGCTGTTTCTTGAAGGTGGGGTCATAAAACTTTTCCACTAACTCAAATGTCTCGTACACAGTGTGATAAACAGGATAATTGCTGAATTTGTCTGCTTTCTGAAAAAGAGCAAGCAAATTTGTCAGTGCTCTGTATTCTAACTGCAGTTAAGGGACATACTGATCACTTAACGACTATGATGTTTTGCACAGTTCCAAATCAAAAAAGCTATTTGCTACAAAACAGAATTTACTATCCTTCCATTTCCATGTGTTCAGTTTAGGAAACTAAAACAACCTGAATCCATGGGCTTTTACACAAGATGAAGTGAGCAGGCTTCCTTCTCTGTAAGCACACAGACCACCCTTCAGTTCCATTGTACAGAGACTGCCTCAACTAAAAGTGAAAACAGTTTGGGGTTTTAGATAGCAGAAGTCCTCAATCATAGCCACTTTTTATCTTGCGTAGTTATTTCTGAACACCATTAAGGAAGATTTGCATATTAAGGGGCCTACTAATAGCATGGTGGAATGAAATCAGATTCTATAAATACCTTTCCGTGAACTGGACAGCCTGTAGAATATACACTTCACTGTAACATGGTTTATTCTCCAAACATTTAGGTTTCTTGCTAAATTAAGAAATGGCATGGATATACAAACCCATCAAAGATTCTTTGAAGCTTTTTATTAATTATGAATAAATGCTTTTAAAAGATGACTGCTCAGCACTATCAAACTTCAAGCAATCTGGAAGACTTACCCTATTCTTGGTATAGCGGACTCTGACTGATGCAATTCCCAGTCGCTGAAAGAAAGCTTCAAAATCACTGCCTGATCCCAGTTTGTTTATTCTACATGTAGAAAAAACCAACATCTTAGCAAGAGCATTTACTTTACAGTATGGCAGTAATTTATGCAAAGTGCAGATTTTTCAGAGAAATGGAGGTCAGTTCCTCTGGAGGGCACATCAGGGACACTAGTAAGATCAGAGACTAGATGAGTGGCAAGCTTAATTACTTGAACTGATTTTATTCCACCACAGTAATGCCGCATCCAATATTGACAGGAAGATCTCTTAAAGGTAGCAATCCTGATTATGACAGAGATTTAAAAAACACTTTAAAAAAAAGAACACATTATGCCTAAAAGCCATAAAATTGTATCAGATGTGTCTCTGCAATCTTAAAACATTAATTATCTATTTCCAAACTAATAGGAATTGGGCAGCAATATATGTAAAGACAGATGTGTTTATATACTTAGCATATTCCACAGTAGAATCAAAGACTGATAAACAACTTCCACTGCAGAAGACACAATTAGAATTTGTTACTTGCAAGTAAATATTGCCATCTGCTGGGTATGTGTGGCAAGACAGAGGAAAAGATTATAAAACCAGATGTAATATTCTAAGTATTTCCAATTATTTATTTAAGTTTTATATTAAGTTTTAGGTTTATATGTCTGACCGGGTGAATAACTGATGCTTCTGAGCTAAAAAAGGAAAAAGTTTCTTCTGTTCCAGCTAAAGTTCTTCTGTTAGTACAAATTTCTGCAAGGAACTATTTATATCAACTGAGAAAGATCAGATCTGGTAGCTTTTTCAAAACAAGAAAACCCAACAAGTCTAATGAATCTAGACACTAATCTTACCAGGGCCTGACAGATAGGTAATACATGCAGAACACTTGGGTCAAATCACACAAAGGGGCAGTTCTATTTACCTCACGTGAATAATGCCACATTTAGCCCTAAGAGTCACAGGCTTAAAGAGTGTTTTGGAGTTTTAATAACTTCAGATATAGATTTGTAATGTATTACATTTACATCCATCATATAAACAAAGAATAAGTATCATGAGAGCTTTTTAATTACTGCTCTAGGCACTTTCTTTCAACAGAATATTTGCTTATCCTAACAATTTTGATATTGTCTCATCTAGTAGGGTGACTAAACTATATTTTGAACTCTTTCCCTGCCTTGCTCTCTTTTGATTGCTTTCCAAATTGCTTTTCTATTAATAAAAAGCCTTTTAAAAGTGTGAGGTTTCATTTTACAGCAGGCACAGATGTCACCATCATTAAAAAAAAGCAATAAATTTTTATTTTACTTTACTTTAAAATATATTGCTAGAGAGTCACCTTGTACTAAAAGGTTTTGTATTGCTGTAATCAACAGCACATCTTGAAAAAATCTGGAGAGTAGCTGTGCTATGATATGATTAAAATACTGGCAAAGAAAAAACAGATTAACAACTTACCTGGGATAGCTATTATTGTCAGTTGAAGGATCTTTCTCAAGCCAACTCTCATAAAGAGACTTACTTTCATAACCCTCATCAGGGCTTAAAATCTGGAGAGGAGAAGATTATAAACTCATTGGAAGTACCTCTAACTACATTAATTATCAAAGGAGACCTTCACAGCTATCTGCATCATTGTTCATCAACAGCATTGGGGCACGCAGGGAAGTACACACACACCATTTGCATTTGTTACATACATTTATGGATCCCGACCACAAAGAGCATCTCACAGGCACGTGGAACCAACCACAAGGTGGGGAAGAGCAGGTTAAAACTCAAAGACACCAGCGGGACCTCACCCACTTCTGGGGAAAGTGAATCCTGCAGATTTCTAGGACTTCTTACCACCCCATTATTGCACTGTGTAGGTACACAAACAACAGCACATATAGCACCAAGGAGCCCCCCCAGCAGCCAGGGTGAGCTGCATCTCCCAGCTGCTTTCCTTTCAGCAGGTGAGGGAGGCAACAGCCGTAACGCTGTGGAGGTTTGCCCCGCACCGGAGTAATATTATCTCAACAGGCTGAGTCTGAAATGTGACTGCTTTTTGCTACAGGAAGGGCAGAAAAGAATTATACTAGAAGAAAGGGTCAAAACGAGTCATTACCTATATTACAGCAGTGCCAAGGGGAATCAACCAAGACTGGAGCACCACTGTATTTGTACATTGTATATACAAATGTAGGTCCAGCCCTTACCTTAAAAAAATTCAAAAAGCTATGTAACCAGGATGGAAAAGGTAATTATTAATACAGCCATCACACAGCTGGGAAAACTATAACAGAGTGTAAAATTAGTTGGCCAATGCTTTTAGAAAATCTGTGGCAGAGGTAAAAACAAATCAAGACTCCGTCCCTGGTCTCCATCTACACTTAAACAATCTTTAATAGACATGGTCCCTTAAATATGAGATTGGTTATGATGTGCAGAGAATTGGGATTTTTGGTTTTTTTCTAAAATACAGAGCATAAATGTTCATGGCTAGATACATAGTCCCACAGTATTGTTGAGACTTAAATTCTGCATTGAAAACTATGCAGGCTCCAAACTGAAAATCCAAGGAGTTCTGACCTCTGAGATTAGGTCGTCAGCTAGCAGAAAAATAACAAGTTTGTGAAGTAACTCCTTGGCTGCTGTCATTTTCAGGGCACTTTGTTCAAGTTCTAGGGCTAAATTGAAAATGGCACATTAATAAGAGCAAGCTGAACTCTGACATATGGGAGTAAAGGTACTCCATGCTCTGGCAGAGATGTTATTCTGACAGCTCTGGTTATGTAGAACCCATTGCCAGCTTTTTCATACAACACTGAGAGTCTAATAAAACATACTATTTGCCCTTAGATCCAAATCTAGAATCAGTATAAGCTTACTGCTACCTCAAGTGAATATGCAGAGTTCTTTCAGTATAAACAGAAAGTAAGAAGTGATGATCAGAACAGGGGAATTGGGGTTGAACTATTGCAGATGCTGGCTGCTGGTGACCAATTGTTTAAAGCCCAGCAGTAGAGCAGGGCCAAAAAAGACTTTTAACAGCAAAACGTCCCATCTGTATGCTGAGAACCACACTTAAATGCAGAACTACTTGAAAGATGATACTTCATGCATACACTACTTTTTTTTTTTTTTTGTGAGAACTGGCTCACTAAAAACCAAAGAGATGTTGGGATGTTGGATAGATGGATGTTGGACTCATTACTATGACCAGAAATAACTTTCTTTTGGACATGCATAATCACCCACATCTGCACTAATGTTCTTTCACATACTGGGCTTCCTGAATGAAATTCAATTCCATGGAAAAACTTAATTCAAAGCACAGGGAACATTTCTGTCCCATTCATGCTGTTTCCAAGAATTAACTAGGGCTCCTGAGGTGCACAGGACTTCTCACTATTCCTGTTCAAGAAACTAACAACCAGGATATGCAAAGACTTAATGAGTTGAGGCTTTGATGTGTACATCTAGCTTCCTAATGTAATCTAAAACCAAATGAATTGCAGTTGAAATGGCAAAACTAAGAGAATAATCACTCCTCTGCCTTAGTCCTTCTAGCCCTTACAAAAATTAGTCATTTTTTTTTCATATTAGTGGAAAAGACACAACTGATTAGCAAAGGTACAGATTATAGTCTTTGGTTACCTGTATAAGAAGCTACCTAAAAGTAAGTGAAGGAAAAAAATACAGAAAATTAAGTTCTCTCTATAAAACAGAGCTTCTCCATTCTAGCTGTGGGTTTAGTTTCTCTCCCTCTTTTGCTAATCCAATTCACTGGAATTTTTAGAGACCTGGAGAATAAAGACTTTTGAACCCTTAAATGAATTTTATTCTGTGACGCTAGAAGCAGTGAGCCAAGTAAAAGATGTGCCACATTTCTACAGGGTCTATCAGTCACCTGTATACATGTTCCTACGCCAACAAGGATGGTGCCCTTGCTAGAAGCAGTCCTTCAGCAAACACCCTTCGGTATCCCTGACTTCTCTTCAAGAGTCCATCAAAACACCTTTTTCCTTGGGAAAATTCCAACAATTTCTATGAATGATCTTACAGAAAAGTTCAAAAGCCTGCAAGTGTTCTACAGAAGGGTTTTTTAGCAAGGAAACAGCACAGAATTATGGAACAGTTGTCATGTTTTCTATTGTTTATATTATGCTTCTACTGTTAAAAGCTTAAATAACACTGAATAGGAAAATTTTCAAAGAAGCCAATCTCAAGTACTGTGCATTGTACTTTAATGGAAGTTTTCTACTCAAACCCAGCATTAGTTGAATAGTTGACAAGATCAAGAGTGAGGTACTATTTTTAGCCCAGAGCATTCTTTTACTCTGTTTATCTTTTGCAGAAAAATACATCCCTGGGTAAGCAGTTTGCTGCAGACAAGAATTAAATTATTTTATCCAGGGCCCTGCAGCACTAGGGACATAAAAATTTTTGTAGGCAAAACAGAATGCCCTTCAAGAGTGCAAAGTGTCACAGCTAACGTTTGAACAAGCACAGCTTCTTTCCCTGCAAGGAAGAAAGTGCAAGATAGAAAGAACTGATAAGAAAATAAAATGTGGAAAAGAAAACATGGGAATAGCATAGATAAATCACCCCAGATTCAAACCATGGCATTGTGAGTGCTAAAAGAAAGTGTATTGCCTTTGAAAATAACTCAGGATGAATGCATCTAATGGGAGACTAGTAGCTGGAGTGATCCTACCAAGTGCTGTTACAGTGCAGATTTTTACACTGGACCAAGTCACCTGGGTTCCTTTCATATCAAGGGGAAAAACAGTTTGAGAGGTCTGTATGTACAAGATTAGACCACATTTGGTCAAATGAATCTCATCCTAAAGGTACCTGTTTCTACCTATTGCTTTTAAAAGGAGCCTATGTTGCTTACATTAGACAGAGATGTCTTCTGTTAATTTGGATGCATCCCGACCTGAGGATAGTGACAACGGCACACACTGGGTGCCTAAGCTGGTTAAGTCCTCATATGGCCAAGGAACTTTAATGCTTTAGTGGATCACAATCTTTCAGTCTTATGAAAATTCATGCTGAGAGGTGAAAGCAAAGGAGACACGACTAGACCACTTATAATAATGCAAATCCATACATCTGATGTGTTAAAAAACCGTGCTTAATCCTTCAGTATTTATCACAGTATTTCAGGGGCTCAGTGAGATATGAAGGAGATTCAGGGGGAATGGACAGAGAGAAAATGGTAGCTAGTCAATGTGAAAATTAATAGATTTTCTTTTGCACATGAAATGGAAAGTTAAAATGCAATTACTTTCCTTGAATGCTTATCACCTTAGAGAACTGATCTTGCTCAAGTGTTTTACTATCTTGTTTTTATTCTTATTATTTTTACTATATACTACAAATAATACTCCACTTATGTCAGTGACACATTTCAGCCTCGCTAAGAATAGTCAGCTTGGATTGTGTACCACTGATGGGGTGTTTTGCTATTGACTTTGGTGGGATCAAGATTCTTCCAGCACAGTGATAAGATAAATTAAATATTATTCAATAATCCTATTTTATCTAATAAAGTTGCAGTTTTACATTCTTAAAAAGCCACAAATACTAGATCCTCTGATTCTGTACCTCTTTTGTCAGATTATACACCAGCTTGTAGAGAAGAGGGGTGCAGTCAACTCGTAATGTGTAGTTGCCTGAAAATGAAACAAAGACATAGAAATTTTCCCTTCATGTACCAGTGGCATTACTTTCTTAATGGATTAAGTCCTGCAGTCCTTTCTTAGACAAACTTCCTGTCTCAAAGGCAAGAATTTAGATCTTGCCTCAGAATACATACAGGAATAGACTATTTATTTGCTCACATTGTATAAGCTACTGTTACTATGCAACAATGATGCATTGGTTACAGTGCATACACTGTAATGTAATTAAGCCTTCCCACAGTTCTAAAATATGCCCAACTATCCCCCATTAGTGACAAGCCCAGAAGCTTGTGTTAAACAGAAGGCAATGGTAATATCCTACTTTCTGTAAAAAAAAATGTTAAAAATAAAATTGGTGTGTTCAGGAACAGTATAGGAGGAATGACAGATTCTTAAAAGACTTTTCCAGGAGTCTTTCAATGCAGCTGCTCCTTCTCTTATAATAAAAATGACTTTTTCAATGTTTTTGCAGACTGTTATCTAGAAGACAGGTCATCTTCTGAGTAAGAGACTTCAAGACATTTGGCAATTTGCATTTCAGAACTTAATTTCACCCAATTAAGAGGCAACAAAAATCACAGAATCATACAACAATTTGGGCTGGAAGGGACCTTTAAAGGTCATCTAGTTCAACCTCCCCTTTAATGAGCAGGGACATCAACTAGAGTACATTGCTCAAAGCTCTGTTGAACCTGACCTTGAACGTTTACAGG
>VZTO01026106.1:39542-55145 GCA_013400615.1 Syrrhaptes paradoxus
CACGAAACACAGTATGTTCATTACTTGTATCACACCTCTAGCCATAGCTCAAGGCTATGAAATAAAGCACAGGACTGAGGCACAAAAGCTGACCACTGTCCCCACTGTAGCACTATCACTAATTTTCTCAGAGCTGTTGTCTAAAGTCAGAAGAGTTCTTTATTCAGTCTCTGCATGAAACTCCTTGTCAAATACTTACTTCTTCAAAATACTGCAGTTCTATGTATGAAAAGTATTAAAAGCCCTGGCTCTACAAACTAGTCAGTTCCCTAAACTAATCTCTTACAAGAACTGCCTAAGGAGTTTGCAGTCATNAGAAAAGAAAAGCAGTTGCATGGCAACTGGTAATTCAGCAAACGAAACATCTGTTTTCAGAAATACACTGTTTTATTCACTATGTATGATATAGGTTCTTTGGTTTTTTTTGCATTTCTACAAGTGAGATCCAGTGCCCAAAAAACCAATAGCAAAGATATGAATAATATTGTATATGAAGCCTTGGCTGCAACAGCTGACCTTTCTATGTTATCCTGCGCTTAACAGCAGCCCTGTAAACCGAGGTTGGAAACTACACCAACATACTTTGCTAACCTGACAAACTTCTGTGACCATGAAAAATACAGTGGCATTCCTTGCATACACAAACACTCGCTATTATATAATTACATTCATTTATGCAATGCAAAGTTGTCCCTGACTTGTTCCTCCATGATGAATTATCAGATTAAGTGAGGGATTTTCATAGCCTTTGAAGAGATTCACCAAATCCAAAATGTCTTCCAAATTGACTTATATATTGCTATTTCTACTTTAGACTTAAGCAAGTCTTCTCCATATGACTGAGTAATGTGTAGTAATCTGAGATGTATCCAACATTTTCCATAAAGATAAAAGCTTTGCACTTATTATGTGATTCAGATTTCTAGCACTTTGACAAAGCTTTTTCTCTAATAGGACACTTCTAACCTTCACACAATATATGACCCAACTGTCCCTGTGTTCTCTTACACTAGTGGTTAATTAAAACTACTGCAAGAAATATTTTGAGAAGTTGGAGCAATCTATCCCAGCAAGTGTTTTGCAAAATATGACTTCAGCTAATAATACTCTTATATATTTTTTTTTCCTTACCTCTGGCACTCCTTGTGCTGAAAAAGCATTATATGGTGGCAGTATATCAGTAACATTTTCATACCCCTGTGGAGGAGGTTCAAACAATGATGTGTTGAAAATCTGTCAATAAATAACAGAAAACTTTGGTCAAACACTCTACCTCTAGGCACAAATTTGAACACTAAGCTTGGTTATTGCAGGTGATATGCTAGTTTCCATAAACTGTTAGCCAAAAGTACAGTTCTAACTAGCACACATAAGTTCAAACAATACAGGTAGGGGTACGTAACAGAACGCAGAATGCAGATGTGATAGATCACTTGTCCAAAGAAGCCTATCAGTCACTTCCTGAACCTAAGCAAAGAAGTAGCTGAAAATTACTAAGAGGTGGTGACAATAAAAATACACCTAGTTCATCCATGCCACCACAGGCATCTTTTGTGGTTACTCCCACCTCAATTATTACTCCTTTCTTCACTTTTTTGCTAGTTACGCTCCAGTCAAACATGCTGCCTTTCATCAATATCTACTGCAACGCTCATGTTGCTGCGAGGTTCAAGCACACTCTTTGCCACTATGTGAGATTATAGCTGAGAGACTGTGTGAGGGAGTTTCTGGAAGAATTTATCTGTTCTTTCACCTCTAAGCTCATGTCACCCCCAAGAAGATACTCCTCAGTTTCTACCAGGGCTCTTTATCCCTGCCTATGTGCTGTGATGCTTCTCTAGCAGTCCCATCTCTTCTCCTCGCTCAGGCTCCTTGTCAGATTTTACAGCTACTTCTTTAATTTCCCTGGAAGTGCAAATGGAGAAGGTGACTATAGACTGACCATTTATTATTACTCCAGCACCAACTTAGGAGACACTACAGGAAGCCAGTACAATCAGGTTCAGAGCAAAAGAAACAAGGCAGGACTTCATACAATGGATAGTATCTGTGTGGGATTCCTTACCTCAGCATGTTGTGGAAGGAAAAATTGTACAGACGTTCAAGCAGAGTTTGGATAGGTACTTGGAAGGGAGATCTAACAAAGGTTAGTAACTGGATAAATACTTGGAAAAGAGGTCTGATGAGGATTCTTAAAAAGACTAATTGCATCATGCACAGATGAACACAGCTAGCTGAACACAGCTAGGCACTGGAAGAATTGCATGCCTTGAATACATTTCTTTGTTCTTAAACTTCCCTGTGAACCCACTTAAGGCTGTTTATGGAAACAGGATATTGGCCTAGATGCAGCCTTAATCTGACCCAGCATGGCCATTCTTACACCTTATGGTCTGTTGGTGTTAATTTCAGTCTCTCCACACATTCCCTCTGTATGAGCCGCTGAGAGTTCAGCCGTTCTGCTCTGTTCTGCTGCACAGTCTGGAAATCCATTGCTAAATATGAGTTCCCTTTGCACAGGACTTTTTATCACATTATAAAGCTGGGATGAGTGGGTGGGAAATCAGAGGAAAACACTGTTTCTTTAAAGAAGTCTTACATAAATATAGTTTAATCACTAAAAAGATCACCTCATTCCCTTGATCATCAATTATGGAGATGTAGTTTGGCTGCTTTTCATTTGGGTACGAAAGTAGCACATCATAATGAACGAGTTCTGCTGAATCCAGTCCAAATCCCTTCCACTGGCCTTGAATTTGTTTGGCAAGAAGAAGATTCTGTTCAGTTCCTGCGAGGTGAGGCAACTGGGTAAACGAGCTAGAATAAAAGAGAAAATGACTACTAAGCAGCAAATGCAGAGAAACACAATACCGGCCTCCGATCAGTGTGTATAAGGCTTATCTTCAAGCCACATGTATGGAAAGTAAGGTCTTCCAGTTAAAGTCTGAGCTGTGTAACATGATTGTTTATCAGTCTGCATCAGCAGAGGATCTTTCCTGAGGCCTTAAGATAAGTCAGCTGAACCTTTCTCTTTGCATAACAGAAATAGCCACATCTACACACAAGCAATGAAAATCAGAGTCAAAGACATTCAGCAAAAGGATATGAACAGTATGCAAGGAGCAGAAACAGATCCAGAAAAGCTACACGTTCAGAAAAGAGCTCTCCAAATAATTCTGGTATCCAATGATGGGTTTGTACATTGTTGGTATAACATGTACTAATTAGTTTAAGTCAAAAATCCTCATGTCAAATTATCTTCACAGATTTGTTCTTTTTATTCTTAATCAAATGCTTGAGTAATAAAAGCCTTCTTAACGACATTTACATCCAGACCAGATATAACACATAATAGTGATAAATAGTCAGACACAATATCCAGCCCCTCTGGGCTACCCTGCACAAATCTGTCTGGAATTTGTTTGGCTCACTGAACAAATGAGTTATGGTGAACACCCATGAGTCCACCAGGCTCTAAGCACCAGCTTCAGGTTCGCAAAAGGCTCCTTGTTAATGGCTGCCGCCCAGATGTCAGATACCATTAGTTGCTATTAATTAGGGGTATCAAATGCCACGATTATTACCACTTCAACCTGTCAGTTCAGCCTATTTTCAACCCGTGTAACAGCTTGTTCTTCAGTATGCACTTCCTCAGCTTCCAAATGAGAATTCTGTTGGGAATGATGTCCAACACCTTGTCAAGGATGTCACAGCTGCTGTAACATCTCCATGGATATACATAGCCAGTCATTTCCTTAAAGAAGACAATCACCTTGATCAGTAATGATTTTTTTTATTTATTTAGAAATAGTAAAAAAAAATGCTGACTTGTTCCCAACTATCTTCATGTCCTTCATGTGTTTGGAAGCAGATTCCAGAAGGATATTTGGTCACCCTTCCAGGGGCTGCAGTGAAGCTAGCCAGCCCACAGTCCCCCCAGGTTGTCCTCCTGACTTACTTAAAGATGGGCACACCATCAGCCTTTTTCAGCCACCAGAGACCTCCTTCAATCATGAGAACTTCCTATGATTCTATGATAGACAGCAGCCTTGCAATCATAACATCCAGGTCTTTCATGAGAAACCCACCTGGCCCCCTGGATTTGAATGCATCTAGATTTGCTAAGTAGACCACAACCTTCTGTTCTCTGCTGTTGTCTTTTCCTCTCTTTAAACTGTGTGGGTATGCACTGAGGTCCGGAAGTAACCTTTGCCAAAGCTTGTTGCCTGTTTTCTTCTTGCACTTTAATCCTCTAAGTATTTTAATTAACTTTTGATTCCTTAAGCACTCTAGTTTAAATAAGACATATGCCATCAGGAAAAATACACGGAAGAACACATGATGCCTTTTTCCAATTTTATACTTCCAAACAGTTTCCTCCTTTCCAGAGGTAAGCTCAAGGTGTCTGCATTTTCTGAGTCTCGTAGTTTGTTTCCTGCACTTGACAAAAGCAGATTTGGTAGTAATAAAAACTAAGAATATGGATCAAAATTTAACAAACTTTTGGGATAGTGTATTAATATAATTTTTCTGCAGTTCATGCTTTTTATTTGAATTTAGGAAAAACAAAAAAAAACAAAACAAAACAGTATGAAGCGTTTGGCCCATTATGAAAGCAAGCAGACAAACCAGACACCATTAATACCCTATGCCCAAGAAACTTTAGCATAATTGCAGAGCTATTTCATGCTGTCATCAACCTCAATGTTGCCTAGACTCTCACTCAAACATAGAAAGCAAATTTGTCAGCAATCTTTTGATGTTTATGATGCAGCTGCTGACTTACATGTAGAATACCAACATGTTACTAACCAGAGGTTATATTTACTTTTTGCATGTATATATCTGTTTATCAGTAGAAGATATAAATATGCACAAGAACTATTTTTTTTTTTATTTCTGGTGAAATACACAGCAAAACAAGAGGGTATTTCTATACCCCTAGCATTTTAGATGTTTTGAAAGAATGGCATGAATGTACTGAGATGCAAAATAGTATGTTTACTAACAATTACACCATGCAAGACTCAGCCAACCACACACACATGCTGCACTTGGACAGGGCCCTTCATTTTCTGAAACAGAAGACAGGGTATAATGGGATCACAAGGACCCAGTTAACAGCACAGTGTCCAATACGGCCACACTAAAAGAATGATCAATTGTAACTATACATCTAACTCAGTGCCACGCCATGCTACATTTTTGATATATTCATCTTCTACTTAGACTAGCTGCTCACATAAGGAGACACTGGACAGGTTATTAATCAAACGTAATTAATGGCAGTGTATCCCAAATACAGTTAAATCACCTCAGTCTGAGACAAAGCTGGCTGATGGTAGAGCTTCAGAGACTCGTGAGGAAAAAACAGACACTTCTACTGCATTAAATCAAGACTGAAAAACAATAATAAAAAGGCATGATAAGCACTGGCAGTAGTGCAGCTTGAGGGAAACACACTTAACAGGGCAACTGCTCCAAAAAATAACTCCAAAAATCAGGAGGGCAGGAACAGAAGGGTTTTGAGGCTCCCCCTTCTCTTTCCTCCAGACATTCCATAAAAACCAAATATTTTCAAAGCACCTTAACAGCTCTGCTTTCAGAGGCTGTTCCTCAGAGCTGATGTTATCACTTTCTGGCTTTTGTGACTGATAAAATTATTCAAAAACCAAGACATGCTGGACTTACCGAAGGAATTGCTTGATGTTTTCTGCTTTCATTTCAGCCACAAGTTTCTCTCCCACATTTTGATAGACATCTGAATAGTTGGGGTTTTTTCCCATTGGTTTTGTAAACCATCCTGTAACACATTCAAAAAGCTTCCTAGTTAGCAAGAACCCCAGTCCTCACCTATTTGAGACCATGTGCAACATAAAGTATTGTTCATTAAAAACATGAGGATGAATAGGGCTTAGAACACCCTCTGTCAGTATTTGCTGGCTCAAATGTAGAAGTGAAACAGAAAAGTAAAATATACTTTGTTGACTGAATTGCCAAAAAAGTGACACAATTAGAAGAGCACATCCTAAATCTCTGGTAAATAGAGAGCCCTTTTTAAGGCAGATTCATCTCTCATTAATTTTAAACTACAGTTTAAATTCTCAATTAACTTTTTGCAGTGGGAGGATTGAACTCCTGATTTTCATGATTAACTTCCCTATTTAATTTATATATATATATATATATTTAAAAATATGTGCATAAGCATATTTAAAGTGAAGGTCTAAGACTCGACAGCCCCCCTGCCAGCATTATAATAGCTATGGATTTGGAGAACGGTGAGGTTAGTCTATTTAATCATTAAAGGAGTAAAGTTAATTGTGACCATAGTCAGTTTTAAAAAGTTAAAGATTTTTCAGTTGCCATAAATCTGAGTGTATCAACCATGTGAATTTGTCTTAAAAAAACCCAAATCCTTTTATAGCTAGAAAATGACAAACTGTGAAAATTGTAATAATAAAACCAAGTATATGTGCTGTCACATGCACAATACATATGACCTGTTAGACTTAACTGCAATGGTAGGAACACTCCGAACAAAAGCGATACCGGATCAGACCAAAGGTCCGTCTTTCCCTGTTTTGGAGTATGGCCAAAAGATGATGTTCAGGGAAATGTTTAAAAACAACATCAGCATCAGAAATTTGCATCTCGGGGATCTCCTAAATCAAAATAATGGCTTTTATATTCAATAGCCCTCATGGCTTTTTCTTTCATGCTTTAGCCTTAGGTGTGTGCTACAATACAAGTTTAAAAATGGCATCCAATTTTAGACTTAAATACTGGAAATGACTGCACAAAAGAATCCAATGTTCTAGTGAAGTTCATTGTACAGGATGGAAAATTCAGCAACTCCACTCTTGGCTGTCAGTCAAAACTCCTCCTCCTCTATGTTCTGCCCTTTAATTTCTAAAATAACAACTGAATAGAAGCCTTTAAATAGATCTTCAGTAAAACTCAGGAAATACAAACAAAAAAAATTTTGGAAGTTTTGCAATCTCAGAAATCTCAACTCTTCTACTAATCACTCCTCTTTGAACGTCTGACTGCCCGTAACTGGAAGCTGTCAATTCACCAGGGCTCACCTTGGGCTGAAGCACACACACGTTACATTCCTGACTCCCTGAAAACCGAAACCTCTTAGAAAAACAGTGGGACGAGTATTTTATAATGTCCCTAAAAGGCAGGAAAAGCTTCCTGATAGGGAGTTAATCCCAACAGGGGTTGCACACAAGTATCTGTGGAGCACAAAGGCTGTGGGCTGAGCCCCGGTGGCTCTGTACTCACCTGCAAGAAAGCCCAGCAAGAAACAGCCCAGCAACCCGGGGCAGCCCAGCCACGTGCAGAGGGTGCCCTTACTCCTGGCCATACGGGCACCGGTGGCTGGTGGCTGTCAGCTTTGCAGGCTGCAAGGAAGGCTGGCAAGCAGCCACCTTTCTCCTCCTCCTCCTCCGCTCTCTCCTCCTCCTTCTCCCGTCCTCTGCCCCAGGGCTGCCCCTGGCTTGTGTTTCTCAGTTCTCATCATGCCTAACCAGCCTTAATCCCTGGATGATGATGGTATGAATTTCTCAGTGCAATAAACCACTTCCATTTTCTAGTCTCACCCCACAATACAGCTTGTGTGTGCATCTCTGTAGCAAATACTCGCCTAGACTGTGCATCAAGCAATGCAGAAGTACTATTTTAAAGACTAAGTTCTAGTAATTATCAGGATTTTTCTGTTTTTGAAAATCCCTGTTTTAGACTTAATCACAATCAGTATTTGTTCTAGTGGAAGTGGCCAAGAGATGAAAACTTGTTTTCTCTTTACCAAGAAAGCATTGAATTGTTCCCCTTTGTAATCTGTGGTTAATTGATTCTTGCCAAGTGGTGAACACTTAGAGAAGCTCAGAATACAATTTAGATCAGCCAATGGGGACACTTCCAGACGTCATTCAACTTGCAACTGGGAAAAGTTGCAAAATTATTTCCTATGTTCTCTAATTTTTTACATTTTGGATTACAAGGTTCTTAGGATCAGGTTTTCCTAGTCTAATTCAGACAAATCCAGCAGTATCTCACGGAAAAGGACACAGCCACAGCCGAGGGAATAGTCAAGATGCTGGTCTCTTCTCTAAAGTAACAAGTGATAGGACAAGAGGAAATGACCTCAAGTTGCACCACGGGAGGTTTAGGCTGGATATTAGAAAAAATTTATTCACTGAAAGAGTGATCAGGCATTGGAACAGGCTGCCCAGGGAGGTGGTGGAGTCACCATCCCTGGAGGTGTTCAAGAAACGTGTAGATGTGGTGCTTAGGGACATGGTTTAGTGAGTTAGGTGGTGTTGGGCTGGACTTGATGATCCTTTTCCAACCTTAATGACTCTATGATTCTATGATTCTAAGATATTTTCATAGAATCAGAGAATCATCGTATTTTGTACAAACTTAGGCCCTGCACATCACTCCCTGCACGGCTATGTGTAAGCCAAGACTGATCTGTTGGGAACCGAGGACCTGCCCATATGTGACCAGTTATCTGGCTGAAGACAGAAAAGCTTTTCTGTGAGCTTGGACCTGCTCTGACTTCTTACCACTCACTCCCAAAAGAGTCCATAGTAGATACATCTTGTGAAAGAAATGGCAGTGCTCCATGTATCAAAACTTTCTTAAATAGATTATTTTTTTCTGAAAATATTCAGAAATAGCTGACAAGACTGGTTAATGTCCTAACTACTTCAGTAAGGCCTTTCAGAGATTAGAGAAGAATTACACCACTTGGGCGTTCTGCACCAGTCCCAGCCACTGTGTTAAGCATATGTCTGGATGTCTTTGTTCAAACAACAAGCGCGTCCAGTTTGTGATCAATTTTTTTCTGTCATTTCCCAACTGCTCATAAGCCATCACAAATTCTGAACAGCAATGACTTTTCACACCAACATCTCACTTGACATAAACAAACCAGATGGAATTCCACCTACAGAATTTATAAAGAATGAGCATATTGATGTATTATTAGCATTTATATAGCACCACAGGTGTAGGACTCGCACATAATAGACAGTAAAGTGACAAGGGCTTCTGGAGATTGCTGTCTAAATTAGACCTCACATGATGATAACATCAGTGGAGGAAGAAGGTAAGAATAGAAACAGTGCGAAAGTACAAAATGTATTTATTTCTATGCCTACATCTTTTTAAAGTGATAAGGGTATTAGCAATGCTGAGGATATAGTGTAGTAGCAGCAACCAAGCAGCTTCTACTACTTAAAACATAGTCCTAAAAGTATTTGTTATTAATTGTGGCATGTTATTACTTTCCATAGATTGGCCACTGGTGAAGTATATATGTTACATTCAAATGCAAGTAAAACATACGGTATAAATCTATACCTTGAATCACATGCCCTCCACAACAGGACAGGGGCAGGAAATAAGATGAAAAAGCTAATGGGTTGAGATAAAGCCAGGGACATCACTTGCCAGGTACCATCATAGGCAAAACCAATTTGACTTCGGGAAAAATAATTTAATTTATTGCAAATTAAAATAGACTTTGTCAATGTCAAACAAAAATTAAAATATCTTCTCCCACACCACACCCAGTTTTTCCAGCTTAACTTTACTTCTTCACTCCTGACTCCTCTATGCCATAGAGCTGTCATATATGACACATGATGTTTCTTAGGATCAGGCCAGATCCTCTATGAGATCTAAACAGCACTAGGCACCTAACTTTAAGCACGTGAATTATTCTGTACAGAGTGTTCAGTTCCTAACAGAAAAATACCCAGTGCCATTTGGGAGCTCATGGAGTGTCCAAGACCTCTAGTCAGAGCAAACCAGTACAGGGCAGCATCTGTATCAGACCTGCCCTGTTCTGGTGCAGCAGCTACAGGTCAGATGAGACTCTCACAACACCTAAAGTGATACTGCAGAGACTAATTTCAGATGACTGAATCCTGCTCTACGCAGCTAGGTGTGAGCTAACTGTCCACAGATGGAGCCAGTGGAGTTCCAGTCACTACAGCTGGAATTAAAATAAGTATTTAGTGCAACTTCAGATGCCTTACTGTACCCTACGTGGTATGCATTTTTCTCACGTCTGGTATTCTGCCAATTTGATGTATATTCATAGGATATTAGGCTTTCAGACAGCCAAAGTGTGCTGGAAAGAGCACAACTAGGATGTTTTGCATGAGATTTCTGGTGATTTTCATCTGAAGCCATCAAAGGAAAACTTTTCACTCTCTTACGTGTTCTGTCGCAGAAAATAACCAATATCCATGGAATCCCTTACGGATTCACCTACAGATACATATGGCTCCTACTGTGAATTTATTGATTGAAATATTATCACACATTGCATGACATCCAGGGCAGACTTTTACTGAAGATTGTAAAAAATCTCATTACATTAAAAAAACCCAAACCTGCAATTCTCAGTAAATTATAAACCTAAGTCAATGTCAATAATACAACACTGATATCTTATTAATATCTTAGTAATGTCTCAAAATCACAGTAGAATGTAAGTTTTTACCAAGGTATGTAAGCCAATTTTTGTGATTCAGATGTCTCTGGGTAGACTATGAGAGCTGGCATAGCACACTTTTAATTCCTGTGTAAGAGACTATGTAAGGGAATCTCTTTTGCTGCCTTTCTGTGATTCTTTTTATTACTTGAATCAATTAGATTACTAGTTACATAATATACAAACTGGTTACATACTTTTTCATTTCACCTCCAGATTCTTTAATGCAATTGCTCAAACTGGAAAGGATGATTTCGGCAATTGCACAATGCCAGCTAGGTTCCTTCCTCTGCTTAATAAGTACTTCTAAAGCTCTTGTCTTGTTAATAAGTCATCTGCTGCTGTACATAAATCAATGACTCGTTGAGTTTGTCTGCAGTAACTGTAAAAGCCAAATGAGTGTTTGCAAGGAGATGTCTGGAATTAGGATGTTCTTCCAAGCATTAATTACCGCATATTTAGAAAACAGAAGAACGGAAAGTTGATTATATTAAACAACTCTGCTAATAGCCATCTCTAGCTGAAAACATCTGTAGTTAATGAAAAACTGTCTCAGGTTAGATGATCAATAAACTGTGGATTCAACATACTTAGTTGATTTTGTTTTTCATTCCTATTAACAAGTGATTTTTTTTTTCACTTAAGTCAAGAGTCTTTGTTGTCCAATTACTATGGAATAATATCAAAGCTTAAGAGCCAAAACAACTAACCTGTTTACAGCACTTGGCAGTGTTACAAGTGAATTTCAACTCACTGTAGAAGTCTAGAATAAAAGAGTCCTTTTTATTGTATTGCTTGAAGTCCTACATTGCTGAAGGAGAATTAGCACACAAGCTTTATCTTGACTTCTTGTATAGGAAAGGATTTCACACTCAGGGCTTGAGTTAGCTAATAGGTATGCCTCTGAGATAATCTGACAGATCTAAAAAAAAGATGCTTAAAAAGTAGCCACTCCTGTATCTGGTGTCTCACTGACTGCCTTGCCTTAGTAGACTGCTTCATAGCATACATCTCCTTGCTCATGTGTTTGGTTCAGACAGTTTTTTGACCCTAAGTGGTGAGTGAAACCCTCCCAGTTCCCTGCCTCAGCCTACCAGGTGTTTAGAAAACTGTACCCATGGTTTTATAAACCATGACAGTGGGCATAGCAGCATTTCCTATTATCTGGTAAACTTGATTATTTTATGAGAAAGATCAACAGTTAAGTAAAATAATGAATTACAGTAACTTGCCTAAGGGGTTTTAATGTGAAGTGCAGAAATATTTAAGAACAAATGAGGACCTATGGAAAAGTAAAAAAACTACCATGACACTGAAAACCATCAGATCATGGGGACAGTCTTCTACGATATGGTGGAGGCGTCAGCTAAAACAGCAGATCAAATTACACAAAACATTTGTTGTGCAAGAGCTCAGTAATCCTCCAGTGGCAGAGTGTCAGGTGAAGGGACCTGATTTTCTGAGTCTTCTCTGTCTGATCTTGGTTGTCCCATTGTAGTCTTTTGAGCAGTCTGTCATAAGAGTAAGCTGCAATCTAAAATCAAATACAAACTCTACAAAGATGGTAATAATTTGGTATTCTTTCAAACTAAGGACACAATGATTTTTCTTTGCTTCTAGTTGTCTTCATATTAAAAATAACTTGATATGGACACGGCATAATAGGAGCAGATTTTGGACAAAAAATAGGTCTTCATCTCTAAAGACACGTTTTGTGAGATGACTATACATCTGACAAGATGTATTGCCTTGTTTTCACTCCAGTGACCAGAAGGCTTCTTGCTTAATTTTATTTGCAAACAGCTGCAAGACTCAGCATGTGAAGAGAAGAACGTCATGGATGAGTATTCTGGGCTGGCTGCCCACAACTTGTTATGATTATTATACATCCCTCACAAAGTATGTGACAGTTTTCCCATCTTCATACATGATTTTTTTGTGTAAAAGGAGAGCTGAAAGGACTATCTTGGAGCATTATTTTGCAACTCCAAGATAAATAATAAAAACTCAACAACAAAATTAGAAACTGATAGAAACATTAAATTGCTCCTGGTTTCCTAATTCACTATGAGTAGTGCTATACTAATCAAGTCGGCAAAATTCAAAGCTCTGAAAATAAATCCAGTGGTTAGCGATTCTTAAAATATGAAGCTGAGAGAAAACATCTGAGAGAAAAACTTTTTCGCTCTCACATCAGCAGTTATCTAAAGCCCGAGCTCTCCCAATGGAATACGTTACCTTGTTAACATTGTTAAATGCATTCCACTTGGGTATATTATTTGCAAATAAAAATATTTTTTGATTGTGTTCTTTGTAATAATCCTCCTAGTGTGTTTTTAAAAGCTCCATTCTTAAGGCTTCTGCAAACCGTCATACATAGTCTTCGTTCATGATTACGTTGTTGATATTTACGCTACTTCTTTCAGTGTTTCTGCTGCTGCCTGCACAGTGAAGGCTGCAATGGAAATCTGCCTCTTAACTTCTTCCCAGGCTTCACGTTGATCTGCTTTGTTTTTAATGTCAAACATGGCATCATAGATCCCTGGGAATGATTCTCCTGCATACTTGTTATGGCTGCTTGGAGCAAAGACAACATGTCTGTAGGGAAGTTGAGGGGAAAAATAACAATATTCTGCATTAGGAAAAAAAACCCATATTATTTTCTGAATAAAACTAACCTGTTTCTATATAATGTGTTAAATTCTGAAGATGTAAATAAATAAGATTATTGCAGTAATAGTACCTATAATCTATGAAGCAAGAAAATTACATAAACTACATTATTCCATGTGAATTCCAGAACTTTGTAGCTAAGAAGACTTGAGATAAAGTTTACTAAAGTATTATCTTTTCCCTCATTTTAGATGAAAGGGAAAAACAGAAAAAAGCCAGATTATTTTCTCACACATATACACAATCTCCAGTGGATACAAGCATGCTTTGAGGTAGGAAAGCTGATTCTTTGACAAGAGACTGTTCTCAATGGATTTTTAACCAGAAGCTATGAGAGGTACAATTGTAGATCTTAAGTTCTCTTTCTACAGTTACCTTTCAGTGGAACTTTTTAGTGGAAAGATTACTGTTCTGAATTATGGAGACTGGTAGAAGGACCATAAAGCTAGAGTTGACTTGACTATTCTGCCTCTCAACCAAGATTTCCTTCCTGAACTGCATGAGAGCACTACTGAATTCACTTCAGTGCTGTTGATGTACTGCCCTCTATATTGTATTTGGTAGCGTGACTGTTCTGCTAGAATAGATCAAAATTTTAGATACTTCAGTTATACTCTATTTCACCTTTAAATCATAGTAGCTTCCTAAAGATCTTTTATCACCGAAATTACTTGAACTGAGTTTAGGGACAAACTTTCAGATCTGTTTAGAAGCCCACAGAAATCAATGGAAGTGGGTTTACTGATCTGAATAGGCTTCCAACAGGCTTCCTCATTCTGTACAGTGTATCTCACTGAAGTTTTTCCTAATGTTGTTTTCCCTTTTCAATCTTACTTGTCCTGTTTAATCTACTTTTACCATGCTGAATAAAATAATTACACTTCCATTTAGAGACCTGTAAATCTTAAACAAATTCTCACAAGGTACTCCAGGCAGAAAGTGAAAAGTAAGCCTTTCTTACCTATAGAACGGCCTGCCAGGTAATCCAAGAGGATCGATGAAAGCCCTTTCTAGAAACATAAGCTGATCATTTAGTGATCTGACAGCAAGCAGGCTAAAAAGAAAACAGAGGAATATGTTAGCTACAGAGTGTTTGGCCCACCCTCATTCTGTGCCCCAATGTACACAGCTCTGGATTTATGAAGGACAGTAGATCCAAGATGTTGAATTTCAAGTATAGCTCACAAGACAGCCCATGTCAGCTAACCTGCACAGCAGAATTATGTTNCTTTTGAGCAGTCTGTCATAAGAGTAAGCTGCAATCTAAAATCAAATACAAACTCTACAAAGATGGTAATAATTTGGTATTCTTTCAAACTAAGGACACAATGATTTTTCTTTGCTTCTAGTTGTCTTCATATTAAAAATAACTTGATATGGACACGGCATAATAGGAGCAGATTTTGGACAAAAAATAGGTCTTCATCTCTAAAGACACGTTTTGTGAGATGACTATACATCTGACAAGATGTATTGCCTTGTTTTCACTCCAGTGACCAGAAGGCTTCTTGCTTAATTTTATTTGCAAACAGCTGCAAGACTCAGCATGTGAAGAGAAGAACGTCATGGATGAGTATTCTGGGCTGGCTGCCCACAACTTGTTATGATTATTATACATCCCTCACAAAGTATGTGACAGTTTTCCCATCTTCATACATGATTTTTTTGTGTAAAAGGAGAGCTGAAAGGACTATCTTGGAGCATTATTTTGCAACTCCAAGATAAATAATAAAAACTCAACAACAAAATTAGAAACTGATAGAAACATTAAATTGCTCCTGGTTTCCTAATTCACTATGAGTAGTGCTATACTAATCAAGTCGGCAAAATTCAAAGCTCTGAAAATAAATCCAGTGGTTAGCGATTCTTAAAATATGAAGCTGAGAGAAAACATCTGAGAGAAAAACTTTTTCGCTCTCACATCAGCAGTTATCTAAAGCCCGAGCTCTCCCAATGGAATACGTTACCTTGTTAACATTGTTAAATGCATTCCACTTGGGTATATTATTTGCAAATAAAAATATTTTTTGATTGTGTTCTTTGTAATAATCCTCCTAGTGTGTTTTTAAAAGCTCCATTCTTAAGGCTTCTGCAAACCGTCATACATAGTCTTCGTTCATGATTACGTTGTTGATATTTACGCTACTTCTTTCAGTGTTTCTGCTGCTGCCTGCACAGTGAAGGCTGCAATGGAAATCTGCCTCTTAACTTCTTCCCAGGCTTCACGTTGATCTGCTTTGTTTTTAATGTCAAACATGGCATCATAGATCCCTGGGAATGATTCTCCTGCATACTTGTTATGGCTGCTTGGAGCAAAGACAACATGTCTGTAGGGAAGTTGAGGGGAAAAATAACAATATTCTGCATTAGGAAAAAAAACCCATATTATTTTCTGAATAAAACTAACCTGTTTC